>JALIZH010019941.1:0-145328 GCA_030522465.1 Rhipicephalus appendiculatus
TTATCTACCGTCCTGGGCTCTCTTCAGGTACACAACCTGTCTGGACAATGATCTCAGAATGAATCTGAAATAAAACTGCGTTGGCGACGAAGCAGAAGTCAAACAAGTAGATATCACTCTGCTCGTCCTGTCTAGTTCTGCTTGTGTTCCGTCTTCTGCGCAGTTTTAAATGCCTAGCATTTCTTAGCCAACTTTGGTGACTTTGAGCGTATCTATCTATCTATCTATCTATCTATCTATCTATCTATCTATCTATCTATCTATCTATCTATCTATCTATCTATCTATCTATCTATCTATCTATCTATCTATCTATCTATCTATCTATCTATCTATCTATCTATCTATCTATCCGCCTACGACTTTGTGCTCTCCTGGCCGTATCGTTAATGGGATTTATACCAAAATTGGTGTGGCATAACCTGACTGTGAGATGAACGTGAATGACTGGTCATATCATGAAAATCATAAATAACGTCATCAAAAGTGTGATTTACACGCCATGGCCGTAGTGCTCCCGAGTCTATTTTATTACCTTGACGTATCCAAAAATTGGTACGATAAGACATTTCTGTAGGACCAACATAAGTGACAGGTGGTAATATGGAAATCATGATGTCCATGTCATGTACAACCTGATTCACATAACACGCTCATGGTGCGCTGACGCCCTTTTCGCCAGCTTGATATACAACAAATTTGCTATTGCGTGACGTGACTGTGTGACGAACGTAAATGCCAAGTGGTCATATAGAAATCATGACATGTCATGTGCAACATGACTTGCATTCCACGCTCATGGCACTCTCGTGGCCGTTTCACTAGCTTCATGTCCACCAAATATGGTATAGCGTGACGTGACTCTATGAGGAACAAAAATGACAAGTGGTAATATGGCAATCGTGAGAGGTCATGTGCGACATGACTTTCATGCCACGCTCATAGCGCGTTCGCGGCCGTTTCGCTAGCTTGGTATACACCAAAATTAGTATTGCGGGACGTGACTGTATAACGAACATAAATGGCAGGTGGTAACATGAAAATCTTGGCATGCATGTCATATACAACGCCATTTACGTGTCACGCTCATGGTGCGCTTGCGTCCAGTTCGCTAGCTTGATATGCAACCAATTTGGTATTGCGCGACGCGAGCGTATGACGGACATAACAGGTCCTAACATGTAAATAATGGCATGCATGTAATGTGCAGCATGATTTGCTCCTTGCTAGCTTCCGCGCATTATATCGATTCCCACAGTGCGTGGGATCTGCTGAAATTTAAGTTTCAATATCGTACCAAGTAGCTCCCAGCGCAGTCTACTTGATCTCAGATTACTGATATACACACAAAATGAGCGAGGGGATCGCATCTCTCTTTTGTTAAACAGTGGAACAGGCTTGCCGCTATTTTTTAGGGTTCTTCGGAAAAAAAGAAAGAAACGGGGCACCTGTAAACTACGTAATCTAAAAAAAAGCTGCGCAACACAGCGTGGGGCATATGCTGGAGCTAGCAATTTAGCAGTAATGTCTCGTCAATAAAGAAAAAGCCAAAGCATGATATACCAGCATTGAAGCGTTGAAGCGCCTCTGTGTAAAGCAGGTGTCTCAAACACCAGGCCCGCTAGCCGCAAGCGGCCCGCCAAGCTCTCGGTTGCGGCCCGTGGCCCTCACATGAATGTCTTTGCCTTTGGTATTTTATTTTTCTTATTAAGTATGTTCCTGAGGTACACAGACCTGACTGGTTTAACGCATTGTTGCGTGAGGCATCTCATGTGTTAACTTTGTTTTGAAACATAACCGTGAAACGAAAATTACATTTCATAATCGGCGTTCAGATTTGAGTCATTTTCGAGATCGGTATCGACGTGGTTTTGGAATCCTGGCACCGAACCTTCTTCAGAATTTACCTGTATATGAGATATGGGAAAATTTTCTTTGAAATGGTGGCGTTTTCAAGCAAATCGTACAAACTACCCCCCACCCCCTACCCCCGTTTCTACCTCCTTCACTGCCCAGGCCCTTGTGGGTCTAAATTGCGTGACTGCGGCCCGCAGGCTGAGTTGGGTTTGAGACCCCTGGTGTAAAGCATGTTGTGGTTTCTTGCTCTCGCTGTGGTACTGTGTGATGAGTGTGGTGCGCGTTTGAATTGTGCGCCTTTGAAAAGTGCACTTCTACAAAAAGGACGACGGAAAAACGTGCGCGAGCGGAGATGAGCGCAGCTTCGAATGGAAGACGACGACGACGACAACGAATAACTTCTGAGGGCGCGAAGCGCAAGGAGTCTTCATGAAAGTGGCCCAATCAGGAAACACCATGAAACTTCACCATAGCCAATTAGGAGTGGACAAGTGTGTCCGACAAGAGAAGCACCTGGGCTGGGGAAGGACAGGAGAGTTCCAGGTGAACGAGGCGAGCGGAAGGTGGTCACCGGACCGGGCGCTGAAGATAGGCCGTCGGATTGCGGGCCCGAGCCTCACGGACTTCAACCGGCCGGGGCCTCCTGCCATTGCGTTCCCGCTCGAGAGGACCGTAGCCATCCGGTCGGGAACTCCAGCACAGGGCCTGCGGACTTCGGTGCCGACAGGCAAGCAACAGCAGTCGGGCTACGGTCCCGAGCTGTGCATCGTGTTTCCTGGCCAGGTTGTCCCTGGCATCTGAGACTATTGCCCACCAGGCAACGTTTCCTCAACGCCCCGTACACTACACAAGCCGAAGCCACCACATTCCGGTTGCGTATGCGTCGGCCAGCCCTCTACGATTTGGTGAGACCAAGCTCGTACCAGTCCCCGCTTCGCCGCTCAGCAGCGTCAGAACTATACTTAGGACTTTAAGTCTTTGAACTGTCGCTTTGTTTTTTGTGAAGTGTGTTTGACCGTGTTCAGTTAGCCTTTAGTTGAATGTGTAAATATGTGTAGATAGCTTTCTACTTTAATTCTTGATTAGATGTTTGGTGTGTTTGTAAAACCAACGGCTTTGTCCTTCTTGAAACTCTCAGAGGCACAACCTTAGAGAGCTGTCGTGGAAATAAGAGAACCTGCATCACATACCGTTACATAAGTCACTCTCTCCGTCGCATCAAATGGAGCGCGGGGTGATGATCGTAGGCTGAGGGGCGGTTACGCCCCCTGCACGATTCTCAACTTTTATTCACAGGCAGCCGAACAAGTTTACAGAACCACGAAGCGATGTTAGGGCAGTGTAGCTGCTTGCAATATGTTGGACAGTGTGATGAGCTTCCAAAGCTGGTGACGATGCTCGCGGTGGCTCAACGTGGCCATCGTCGCATTTGCCGAAATGTCGCTCTGGTCGTGATAGGGTTAATATTGCCACCTGGTGTTCTGAGCCAGCAAGCCGCGGACAGCCAAAAAGGGTGAAGAAGACAAAGACGAGGACTGATAGCCCTTCGATCGTGACTGACGTTCGTGTCTTGCTGTCCCTTTGTTCTGCCCCTACAGCCCCTAGCCCGTGACAAACTGGTGGAGGTGCGAGGTAATCTATGCCCCGTACCCTTCCGAGTGTCAAGAGCTAAAGCATCGTACCGGTGGTCACTTCTGTGCGCCGCGCCAGCAGAAGTATCCGGGGACAAGCCGCTGAGTTTGGACTGCTCCCAGACAACATGGCGGCTCCGACACCAACCAGCGCTACCGACACCAACACAACTGGTACGGACGGCACAACGCCGCTTCATTGTACCTTGCTGACTCCACGAACGCCAAATCCCATTCATGGCGCTGCACATGAGGACGTGGAAGATTGGCTCGTTCACTACGAGTTTGTTTCCGTGCACAACCAATGGGACGATGCAGACAAACTGCGGCACGTCTATTTCAGCCTCATGGATGGCGCACGCGTTTGGTATGAGAACCGTGCAGGTGTCCTAACATCATGCGAATACTTCAAACGCTGCCTTCTTGAGACATATGCCAGCCCTGACCTTCAGGAGCGAGCTGAGCGCGATCGCCAGCCCCGCATACAAATGCCGAATGAAGGCGTTGCAATGTATGTCGAGGACATGACACGTCTTTTCCGACGAGCCGACCCCAGCATGCCAGAAGAAAAGAAGGTGCGGTACCTCATGCGCGGGGTGAAAGAGCAGCTGTTCGGGGGGGCTTGTGCGCAGTCCTCCCAAGACTGTGTCAGAATTTCTCACCGAAGCCTTCACCATCGAAAGCAGTCTTCGTCAACGGGCCCTATCATACGAACGACACGCCAACGCTGCCTCGACTACGGACTACATGGGAGCTTTCGGTGGCCACATGGATTTCTTCCGAGAGCTCATACGCTCAGAACTACGCGAAGAACTTCAGAAGCTGTCCGTACCTTCACCGCCCACTATCTCCTCTTTGTCCAGCGTTGTGCGAGACGACGAAATCCAGCATGCCCTCAGAGAACCGCCTCTTAAAAGAGATCATCAACCGCCGAGTGACTTTCCGCGCATTTGGTATGCTCACGCTTTGCGGCAATTGGTCACACCTGCAATTCCGCTTCCAACCACGGCCCCGACCATGCTGCAGACGGTCCAAGCGGCCCCGCACTACAACGACCATCGTCTGTCCCCGCGGAAATCAGACGTGTGGCGTGCGCTAGATCGACGTCCTCTCTGCTTCCACTGTGGCGAAGCAGGGCATGTATACCGACGGTGTACGTACCGAGAACTTGGACTACGCGGATTTTCGCCGAACTCACCGCGACCTAGGTTCGGTCAGCGGCCTCCTGAAATCGATGATTGTGTTGCCCCTAACGCGTGACAATATTAAGACGCAGCAAGTCGATTGAACACCAGGCCGCCGCTGTAGCTGGCTCGTGGCTAGCTACCAACCTCTGGAAAACCTCGGCTCCTTGAATGCCGGACTCAATGGGCCAACAGGGAGCTCCAATCTCAGCGAGAAGCGTCACATCAGGCCGCTAACACAGCAGGCCGCTTACGTGCCGGAAAAGAATCAAGGGTGGGATCTCAGCTTAGGTCCGCGTGGCAGTGGAAACCCGGTCGCCAGCTCCCGAGCACTCGAACTGCCGGTGAACAATGTGCATTTCGAGACGTCCGCTGGCTCTGGTTTGTTGGTTGGATCCTAGAGGAGTGGCTCGACCAAGCTCTGGGGATCGGCCATGAATTGTGCGACAGTGGGATTTGTGAAAAAAAAGGTAAATTCTAAAAAAAAATTAAGGCAAGCGAAAAGACTAGAGGTATTTACGGTATGTTTGTGGAATGTTAAAGAAAAACAGTTAAATAAAATTTTCAGAAGATAATAAAATTTAATGAGTAAAAATTGGCAGTCGATCCACCACGTCAATGCTGATGATGGAGCGAAGCTCCATTGACGATATGATAAATGATATAAAGAATGTTTATAAAATCCATCTGTCCGTCCGTCCGTCCGGCCATGGATGGACGGACGGACGGTCGGACGGACAGATGGACGGACGGAAGGACAGACAGACGCACGGACAGAGCACGGTCTATTATAAACCTATATGCGCGCTATGCATCTGTGTTTCGGTCCGACGGGGAGCTACGACGACGGCGACAACGGACATGGTGCGAGGCTAAGGAGCTTCACTCCTAGCAATACATGGAATAAATTAATGAAGAAATAAAGCCATAAGTATATATTTGTAATAGCGTGGCAGTGTCTGATTATTTTACATAATTACATACCGCCTCATATATGTGCCTGTTACAGTGACTCAGTGCCGACGCCCCCAGGGAGAGTAATGCTCTTCCAGAGAGCTCAAGCCCATGTCCTGAGAAAGGTGGTGTGAGAAATCATTGGTTTAAATTTTGATACCTGCGACATCGTGTGAAAAAGTGCTGTATGGTTTCTGCTTGTTTCCAATAGTAACATTGAGGGTAATGAACAAAGCTAGGCCTCTACAAATAAAAGTTTAGAAGTGGAATTCTGCATCACAGTTTAGTTAACGTCAATTCAAACTGTCTCGCTCTACACCATGAACTATAGCATTTAAACTTAAGACGTTGAAAATCTGCAACATTTAGAACAGAAGAGTTGGTGTGTTCCTTTCGTACAAAAAATTTCGAAATCGCGCGATGGTGTTTTGTGACGGGGCTCTTAGAATCTTCAGGAACGAGTCCTTTATTGATGCTGGTTCCACTGTGTCCGCTGCTTCATTTAATGTTAAGGCAGGGTGACCTGGCACCCAAACCAAGCGGACAGCACGTACATGATTGGCCATATATGCATAAAATTCTGATAAGCAGAGCGGTGAGTTTGGTAGTCAAATCCGTGCAAACGGAGCAAGAATCGGTCAGTACAACGAATGAAGAAATATATGTTGGCAGAAATATATATTGGCCCAAAATCGGGCAGTCGAAGTGAAAAAGACCAGTTTAATGCTGTTGAATAAACACGCACTCTGCTTTCTCGTCAGTAACAGCAGCATCTGCGGCTATAACTGATATTATCTGTAGGTTCTTACGGCGGTATTCTAACAACCAATTTAAATATGGAATGGGCAATACTTTGGCACTTTTTGGAAATATATCATAAAATTCCATTATTACTGTAGGATTTAATACCTTTGAAAACTTACATAATGGATTGTTACTAGTAATGGCTCCAATAGCTTTTGCTAAAAAAATTGAGGACGATGTAGGCAAGACCACTCAGAAAAGACCTATACACGCCTCGCTGTGAAATACATATTTGGAGCGTCTGTGTGGGAGGCATAGGTGTATAGAAATGCTTGGAAAGTTAATACACGACACCTACTTTCAAAAGAGGGCAGGTATCTTTCGTGGTTAAGAATATTATTATCTACAAACTGAGGAATACCTTAACATAGGCGTAATACCTCACGCCCTATAATTAAAAGAGGGCGTAATTTATAAGTGGGCTCCCCACAGAATTGCGCACATTCAATTTTTAGTATTCGGCGGATATACATGCAACAGATCATCTACGAAGTGTTTCTATGCATTCCAACTCAATCATTTCTGATTTGCCATTACAATCCCATTGCACGTAATCCTTTGAACGCAATGTACTAAATATGTGAGCTTCAATAACGATTTGCAGAGTATATTATACCCAAATATTTTAACAAATGTACATGTGTATAAAATTCCGGGCCGAACGCGATTCGCACAGGAAAAGTCAATGCAAATGCAAGAAGAGCACATTCGTTAACATTAAGGGACATGCGCAGGTCGTAAGCCATACGTCAATATCATTCAAATATTACTGTAGAATATTGTACGAGTGTATGTCATTAGAAGCTTAATAATTGGGAAATGAGAAAACTCCAACCAAAACTATATTTTAGGAAAAAAAACCGTTTTTTCAAAGCCGCACCGGCTTCTTCTTCAAAGGTGAGAAGGTCCGAGATGTGCGACGCTTGTATACGGTTGCTTGCCGTGTGTGAGAGGCTTGCTGTGAGTCGTCGCAAGTCCTGGCAGTAGAGCGAGGGCAATGATGTCGCCGCGGAGTGGTTGATGTTTCCCGCTGTCTGCTGAATGTACCAGGCTTTTAGGAGGAGCCGCCGGCGAGGGTTCCGTTCATTTTCCAGAATCGCCGCGTCATCGGGACGGATGTGGTGGTCAAACCGCTTGCAGTGTTCTGCTACTGCGCTCCGTTCGCTGTTCAATTGATGGAGGTCATACTTGTGCGGCCATATTCTTTCTTGGAAATTCTTGGTTTCCCCAATGTAGGAAGTGGGCCAGTCGGCGCATGCTATCCGGTACACGACGCCCTGAGCTTTTAGATGCGAAGGATCTTATGCTCAGGGCGTCACTATCAAGAAGTAGGGATGCACCCATTATACGAACCAGAACACTGTAATAATATGAAGGCCATCAACCACTACCACAGTCATCAGAGTCATGGCCGAGAGCACAGAGAGGCTGCTTACCAATGGCTAGGCAGGCGGTGTCTGTAGCCCAGGTTGACCCCCATTCCTTGATATTGCTTGCATGTGTTTGGAGGGGGGCTTATTCCGTCCCTTCTTCCCGCGTCCCACACCACCACAGCGCATGCGCGTCCCCTCCCCCCTCTCTCTCCTACGCTCACCCCCTTTCTCTCCTCTGGGAATCCTCTACTCTACGGAGCGGCCCCCCGCGTCCTCCCCCCCCCAGCGAATGCGCGTCCCCTCCCCTATCCTCTCCTACGCTCACCCACTTTCCTCCCCCCTCTCTCTCCTCTCCTACGGTCCCCCGTCCTCTCCTCTAGGAATCCTCTACGGAGCGGCGCGCACGACAGGTGGTGTGACAGCTGCATACTCCGCTGGGGGCGCCACGGTAGTTCCGCGGTATGAAAATGACGGAGCGCGCGCGCCTCATTCTCTCTCCTGTGCAGCGCCGCGACGAGCGCCCGGACCGCTGCCGTGAAATGAGAGCGGCGACGTTCCTCCCCGCTCAAGCTAATTATCTCCCCGCTGCTTCGCATCCACACATGGTTCCCTTTAGCGGGAGATGGGGAATTTTTTTCCGCAGGTGCGCAATCTTAGGGCTGAGGAATGAAGCTGCCATTGGTGGTGGATGGCTTATGGGCGACGTTGACCGCTGTCTTTCTGAGTATGCCGGCTCTAGCTTCGCTGGCGCCAGCGATGTAGGGGATCGACACGCGGTGTCGTTGGTGCCGAGTTCACGGATTATTTTCTCCCTTTCCTCCTTCCGCCGCTGTGGCGACGACCAGATTCGTTCGGCCCTCCTAACAAGGCTTTGACCCACGGAAACCTCGTGGGAGGAGGGGTGTTTCGAGCTGAAGCGGAGGTAGCGTCCTGTGTGGGTAGGTTTCCTGAAAACCGAGAAAGAAAGGCTCGGTCGCTGCCTTCTCATCAGCACATCCAGAAACGGGAGAGCCGACTGGTTCTCCATTTCGGCTGTGAACTGTAGATCAGGCTCAACAGAGTTCAGGCGGTCGAGCAGGTTGTTGACTTCGCCAGATTTCACCACACAGAAGCAATCGTCCACATAGCAAACAAACAGCTTGGGCTTGGGGGCGAAACCCGGAAAGCGCCCGCTTTTCAATGTCATCCATCACGAGGCCTGCCACCGTTGCAGATATCGCGGCCCCCATGGCGGTCCCACTGGTCTGCTTGTAGAAGGCGTTGTGGAAAGAAAAGTAGGTGCTGGAGAGGCAGAAAAGTAGGTGCTGGAGAGGCAGCAAAGAAAAGCGGTGTTCTATCGTTCAGGGTGGAGCCGTCTTCGAGCGCCGGGCTGTCACGGACAGTGCGAGGAGGACGGGCACGCTGGTGAAAAGGGAAACCACATCGAACGACACCATGCAGTCGGTTTCATCGAAACTCACGTTGGGCGTAATTTCCACGAAATGTCCCGAGTGGCGGATGTTGGTTTCCGTCTTTCCGGTCAGAGCAGGAGTGTAGCCAGAAATTTTTTTCGGGGGGGGGGGGGGGGGGTTCAACGATACTTTATGTATGTTCGTGCGTGCGTTTGTGTGTGTGCGTCTATATATACGCAAGCAAGATTCAAAAATTTCGGGGGGGGGGGGGGGTTCAACCCTCCCAACCCCCCCCCTTGGCTACGCCACTGGGTCAGAGGCACTATGATCTTGTGAAGATAGGTTGATAAGCCCCGTAGGGGGGACGAGTGAAATCGACAATGGCCCGAAGCGGAATTGCGGTCTAGTGAACTTTTTGGGGGCCTTAGAAGCTTGGCACGGAGCCGTTTCTGCATATCAATCACCAACGGCTATACAAATCGGCATCAACAGCTATACAAAAGCGTTTATTCGCAGAGCCCTCCGTAAGAGAAGGGATGGAGAAAACGTGACACCTAAGTTGCCGCAACGGCACCGCGTGTCGATCCCCTACATCGCCGGCGCCAGCGATGTAGGGGATCGACACGCCCGCATACCCAGAAAGGCACAGGTCAACGTCGCCCACAAGCCATCCACCACCATCGGCAGCTTCATTCCTCGGCCCGAAGATCGCGCACCTGCAGAAAAAGCTCAGGGCGTCGTGTACCGGATCGCTGTGCCGACTGGCCCACTTCCTACATTGGGGAAACCAAGAATTTCCACGAAAGAATGCGGCAGCACAAGAATGACCTCTGCCAATTGATCAACGAACGGAGCGCAGCAGCATAACACTGCGAGCGGTTTGACTACCACATCCGTCCCGACGACGCGGTGATTCTGGGAAAAGAACGGAACCCTCGCCGGAGGCTCCTCCTCGAATCCTGGAACATTCATCAGACAGCGGGAAGCATCAAACGGTCCGCGGGGACATTGCCCTCCCCTCTACTGCCAGGGCTTGCGACGAGTCACGGCAAGCCTCTCACGCACGGCAAGCAACCGTATATAAGGGCCGCACATCTCGGGCCTTTCACCCTTGAAGAAGAAGCCGGTCCGGCTTCGAATTGTCGGTTTTTTCCTAAAATAATTTTTGGAGTGTTCTCATTTCTACATTTTCTATCCCAACCAGGCATATTTCTGCCAAATGTTCACCTTTGAAGCTAAATAATATATTAAATAAACTAGGGGAAATAACCAATATCTCAGAAACACCTCATTTGTTTGTAGTGTTAAGAAGATAACTTAGTGTGCAAACAATAAATGTTGTATTCTAACTTTAAAAAATTGTATTCATGCAATTATATATTCAGGAACGTTAACACCTCGAAGTTTACTCATCATATGGCGTGCTGCACGCTGCCATACGCCTTAGCAATATCTAATGTCAATAGGGCAGCGTACTGCTTTTTTTTGCCAAGTAAGTTTAATACTAGCGTCCAGGTCGACATGTGTACGTCATATAGAGAACCAAGTCTAAATTCAATTTGAGATTACCCAATATATGATTTTGTTCTACCCATTTTTCAATATGGCTGTATAAAACCGCTATATTAGTTTTACAAGAATCGAGGGAAGGGAATTAGTTATAATATTGTCTATTGCATAACCAGCTCCCTGTTCTTTAAGTATTGGCATTACTTTAACAGCTTTCTACTTAGGGTAAATCCGCGCATTTTCTATAGAAAAATTATAAAGCTAACAATACCACTGGGAGACAAATCGAACAGAAGTTTTATCAGGGGTTCTGGTCTCGTCACACCTGTTCTCTCGTGCCGTTTTCTTTTGTAGCGGCCCGCGATCTTCTTCTGTACTGCAATTACCGTCTCTAATTCTTATGTTGCCGTGGCCTCGTAGTCATCATTATCACCATTAACCTCATTCCAGACTTCCTTGTAGTGTCACGGCCACACGTCACAGTGCACATCGTCACAGACAGAATTTCCGTACTATATATAGCTCTTCAAAACATTTGGCTGCATATCTAACATATAGGCAGCCAGCAGAAACTAAAACGCTCCATGTGAGCAATAAAGTGATCTCTGCGGGAAGAAATCGGCAGCTGGCTCTGACAATTGATTGCGCGATTCTCGTTCAACTTTCCCAGCGAGCAGTCTTGGTAACGTCTATAATGTTTTCTGAACCAAGGAAATACATTGGCGCTCCTTTTTCGAAACCCGATGAACTGGAAAACACGAAATAAGAGCTGCCTTTTTACAAAAATTGTGCTGACCATACACGTCTGTTTGATGAATCAAGTCGAAAAACACTACAAGCAGGTTTCTTTCTTAAGAGACTTCGCAGATGTGAAGATCCACGGTAGAATTTCAAAATTCCTAGCTGAGTTTACGAATAACCGAACATTTCAAGAACGCTAAGTAAATATGCTTTGACGCGTGTGCGTCCTCTAAATGAACACGCCGAGGAATGTATGTGGAGCCCAAGTCACCTTGGGGTAAAAATGAACTCCCTATATTATATGTCACCATTTTCATTCATGCGCTTATTATATTTTGATGATCTACAAACGGCGCAACATTATTCAGCATGACAACGTGAAATTGGAAGACTCAAAAAAGTTTCTATAAACTTACGCAATGGCTGTCTGGTAATGTTCTTTCCTTCCTCAACTATGCGCCACATTCACTGTTTCTTTTCGCAGAAGAAGGCAGTCGACTTGATTTTATCCTGAGGATAAACAAAGACGGGCTACTGGTGAAACACGAACACAATTTTCTGCGTGTTCGTTTGGAAAAAAATTAAGCATTCTCGCGCACGTAGATAGTCTGCATGCTAAAACCAAAGAAACAGCATTCTCAATGTCCTGTCCGGGAAGCGCTGGGTCTCTGACCATAGGTTCTTCCTAAACTATATACTGATCATTTAAACGTAGAATGTTAGATCATGCTAGCTCCTTAAATGGCTCAGCCATACTCTTGTAGCTTACCTGACGAGGTACTGGGCATAATGGCTACCTTTAGTGAATGGTGTCTATTTATATTCGGAGAGTAATGAGCCATCCTTGGAAAACAGAAGAACGCAGCTCATGCTTACATGCGCTTAGAAAATCCGCTCATCACCAGACCTAATATGACACACTATAGACTACAACTCTGCACAATCCAGATGCTGGTAGACCACATATGCTACTGCTTGAAGATAAACGTAGCGAGTGTAACATCCCTACTGAAACCATTTCAGTTATGCAAATTCCAACAATGTTACCTTATTCGAACTATTCTACAGAATTGGTTGATCTCTTACTGACACACCTAAAAGGAAGAAGCAACACATAAACATATAATACAGAAATGTCGCACAAGGCAAGGAACGTACACCGTTTATAGGGAATTTCACAGCAATGGTTCCAAAAATCATTCCTATATTACAAGCAATATGTTTGAAGGTTTACTGGTGGCACACTTAGACTACCATATCTTTTTTAGCTTTTACTGATGATTTTTATGCTTCGAGGAAAACAGTAAAAAGGCTATGACCACGAGGAACTAAAATTAGTAATTCATACCAGTTTCTGAAGGGACACTGAAGCAAGAATCAGAAAATTTTGGGCAGACGATAAACACGAATTCCCACCAAGCCGCTCCGCTAACGCTTGTTGGAAGCCGTGACGTCATGAGTCCCTCTTTCGACCGTCGGCCGGTGGACCACCGTCTTTCGAAGCGCGTGCGCCGTCGCCTGGAAAGTATGCATTCATTTCGTGCTCCCTCTACTAGCGATGAATTCACCTCTGATGACCCTGGCCATTTCAACTTGCCAAGAATTAGGGTTACGAGCTTCCTGTGCCAAGCGACGAAGAGTTTCAGGAGGCCGTGGATGTGGTAGTCTAGCAGTCCGGGCAAGCAAAAATTTTCAGCGTGCAGCGGCAGCAGTAGATCAATTAATGTTGTGGGGGGCTGTAAAATGCGCTGTTTCAACAACCTCTTGGAGACATAAAGGCAGTTATTACGGCTAAATCTAGGCACCGTAGTTGTTCGCTTTGTGTTTACCTATGTGGTCGGCGTTAGACCGCTGCACGTTTCGTTTTTTGCGCGACGAGGCACCACATGTGTGCAGTTTCTTAGCCGTTTCATCGCTCTGTGCATAGGAACGCTACTGTCACATCCTGGCTACCACATGCCACTTACAGGTTGAATTAATCGAAATTGGTTGACTTCGTCCCGATGGAAAGCACGCAGTATTCGAAAACAAGCCTCGTTTACCCTCATACAGCTAAATGGTGCGCCACCGGTCCATTCTCTTGTTCCATTTTTTTTCAGACGCAGCTAAGTGAAGCGACAAAGTGTTGTGAGCTAGTAAATGGACTCAATTTTTTAAATGTGTGCAGGCCTAGAGTGGTAGTTGCGCAGCGTAAAGCCGTAGTCGACGCTGCATGTCATCTCTATGAAACGTATGCGACGGTGTGTCGCGACCAATGATCCGGTTATGACGGCCTTCAGTTCAGCAGTAGTGAGGCATGTCCTTCCGCCCCGATGAACGCTTCAGCACAGAATACCGACAGCGGGAAAGCATGTGTCATCAAAAGAGGTAAGTTTCCCCGATATATCAGACGTTCCACAATTAAAAGCGAGTAACGTCGACAGCAAAGCGCGCGGGTGGTTCACGACGTATTGCAGCTGCTGCCGGCGGCCGCTAGGGCGCTAGGCACAACTGAAAATCGCTGAAATAAAGTGTCTTCTGGGTGTGTTCAGATAAGAACGTCGGTGCATGTCCGCCGACCCCCTTTAATTTCGCCGAAAAAAATATATATTATTTTCGGAGTCCCCAGGACCACGAAACCACTTTTTGGTTTCGCGAAAAAAAAAAATTTCACCTTCTTTAAAAAAAATTCGCAAGTCGCCACTGAGCCGCCACCGCCTCTTTAGAATTTCGCGTAAATGGGATTTCGATGAGACGCTACAAAAACACTATTGTAGCTGTAACTCTGAAACATTTTCTCCACATACTGCAGATAGTTTGAGTTGACAAAAAATTATTACTTTGCAGTTTCGATGTGGTTCTGTCAAGAAAAAAAATCGCAAAATCGGCACAAAGCTCAATAATGCTCAAATTTAAGATTTTTTTCCCTCCGCGAGTACAAACCTCAGACTTCCCAAAGTTTTGTAAACATTGCCATATGTTTGTTCAACAGGTGTGCTGAACGAAATACCTGAGAGAGGCTTCAGACGTTAACCAGAAATGTTCAACTGAGGATATGTCTCTCAAAATGCAATATTGTGAAGATCACTTAAAAAAAAACACAACCTTCGATTTTTTTTTAAACTCTCCAGAATGGAAGCCAACACGTGTTCCAACTTAATATGTAAAAACATGTTGCATTATTTTTGTGAGGTCGGAACTACGAAGCACGAAATGTGGCCAAATTGACGTATACTGAGTAACCACAACATTGAGCTAGCATGGAGCAATAGTTGCCCTTATCGTTATATTTAGGTCGTGAATGTCTTCTGTTGTGCTCGAGGGACAACAGTCTGACAGATAAAATGAAAGAGTTGCCTTAAAGTGCAAATTTGTTCATTTGCGTGCGTGCACGCGTCGCAATTTTGGTCCTGGCGTAAGGACCAACAGCAAGATTTCCAGAAATCTAGCCTAATCGACCTCTCGGAAGGAACTGTTTATTTACCCCTATTGTATACACAGGCAGTCATAGTCACAATTCATATTCAGACAAGTTAGACAGTCACACACGTGAGTGAAGCAGTTGTGTGTTTCTTGCTCCTGGTGAAGCAACCTTGTGCACACAACCCATTTCGACCAGAAGGAAAACATGGTGAGCTCGATCCCTGTGTCAGGGTGAGCCGCTTTAAATAGACGAAATGTTTCCCGTATGGACCTTGTCATCAGCCGTTTTGAAACGTACTCTTTTTGTCCTTTAGAACTAATTGCAATGAAATCCTTCTTGTTTGGGCTTTGTTGGGTGGAGTTGAGCTCATCGTCAGTATAGTATTTCATTGCTGCCTGCATGTTTTCTGGCTTCAGCTTCGATCTTGTGTAGAGGTCCGGATTTGACCACACCCCACAGGTGTATCTGTATTTTCTGGATTTCGGAATCAGGTGCCGAGTTGCGGACGGAATCATTTCTTGAATCTGTTGATGATAAAGGCTCACAGGAAGCAATGTCAGGAGGCGGCAGCTTTCATGGTATGATTCGCAGGTATCGAACGTGTGCTTTAGGTTGCACAGTCACTCGCGACACGTACTGCAGGTTTCCGCTGAAGGACCAGGTTCATCTGTAGTGTCGTGCGCTACTGTAAGGACAGCAGAAATTGTCCTGGAGATAGGGCCCTCGATCTCCGCTTTCTTACTCTTGGCGTAAGACACTCGGCAATGTGCTTTCACTTTCGCCAGAATTTTCAGGGGTGTCACGTCGGTTGTCTTAACGAGTACGTTTAGCTCTTCGACAGCAATTTGTTCATGGACAAAATTTTCGTCATACTGAGATGCATGTGGAGACTGTACGGCGATCTGTTTGAAGCGGTTGAAACAATGTCCTCAGTTGAACACTTCTGGTTAACGTTTCAAGCCACTCTCAGGTATTTCGTTCCGCACACTTGTTCATTAAACATATGGCAACGTTTTTAAAAACTTTGGGAAGTTTGGTGTTTATACTCGCGGAGTAAAAAAATCTTAAATTTGAGCATTATTGAGCTTTCTGCCGATTTCGCGACTTTTTTTTAACAGAACAACATCAAAACTGCGAAGTAATAATTTTTTATCAACCCAAACTATCCGTAGTATGCGGAGAAAATTTTTCAGACCTACACCTACAATAGTGTTTTTGTAGCGTATCATCGAAATCCCATTTTCGCGAAATGCTAGAGAGGCGGTGGCGGCTCAGTGGAGACTTGTGAATTTTTTTTAAAGAAAGTGAAATTTTTTTTCGCAAAACCAAAGGTGGTTTCGTGGTCCTGGGGACTCAGAAAACAAAATACATTTTTTCCGCGAAATTAAAGGGGGTCGGCGGACGTGCACCGACGTTCTTATCTGAACACACCCTCCTCATTTTTTTTTCACACAACTTCCTTGTATTGGTCATTTTTAGCCGTTAAACTTTTAATCTGCTACAAAACGTCGCCCCTAATGTCATCGTTTTGTGTCCCTTTAAGTGTTCTGACGAGGCTGATTATACAATATTACTATGCACCTATATTACGCGACATTCAAAGCACAATATCAGAAATTGTAAAGCTCACACCATTCGTTCCTGTTGAATTACAAGAGACATTAATGTGTTTCTGTTGAATTCCAATCGACATTGATATCCCTTCGAAAGAGGTCAACAACCAGCAGAAGCAAATGGTGAAATTTCGAAAGTACGTTTCCCGATAAAGAGACACTTTCGATTCGCTTCTACAGCACTAACCTTTAGATGACAGCGCCGATGGATGTTGAAAGAGCACAACAAACTACAGCCCATGAAAAGTGTGCACGATGAGTCGAAGAAATGTTTTCGAGAACGTTTCATCGAAGTAATTCTTCGCAGACTTCGAATAGGACACACCTGCTTTTTTTTCTGCTTCTATACTTGTGGCTAGTTAGATTCAACATTTCTGAAAAACATATTATGACATGGCAGCTAAGTGTCCATTCAAATATAAACTGATTCTTTATATTGTTCTGCAAACTTCATTGAACTGTCACCTCCGCATCATCTGTATCTGAAAACTAGAGCAAAATAATACGTACGGGTTTCATGTCAGCTGAGAATCCCTAGTTCATATGTTAACTCCCAACGAAGTGTGAGAAATAGAAGTTGTCATTCAATTGTGACGCACTCTCCCCGTGTCATGGCCGTATATTTTTTTTATTTCATTTGTCGCATGGAAGACCGTACTGGCAGTTACATATAACGGCTGTTTCTAAGAACATGCGGCAAAGGCTAGAATTCAGCACTCAAAAGCAAATTAAATTGTATTCTTTCGATGGACATCTCAGACGCTACCTTCGCCGAATTGAAAAATTATGCGAGTAGGATACATTTTATTTAGTGGATGTGTCCTGGCAGGTACCTGTATCATGTTTTCTTCGTTGACTTAGCGCTAGCAAACTTTGTTGAGCTGTCTTATTTTCGCTCATTTGTGCTAAGAATACATTAATATCACTCTTGAAGCTATGACGTAAAAACGCTGCATTACAAAAAGTGCCGTCGAGTAAGCTTCAACGTTAAAAAACTAGCACTAATGACGTACCTGTGTAAACAGGCGAACTCTTTAAGCCAAGCATTAGTCCGAGCAGAGCGAATTGAAATTATCATCACCATGAATCATCACGCGCTCCCTTCGCGCGCTATTTCATCATCGTCGTCTTCGTCATCTCCCGCTTTTCTCCCAGAAACCGTGCCCCAATTTCCCCAGCGTGGGACGCAATAACCCTGATTGGCAAGATAACGATTAGAGAGAGATAGAGAAAGAACGAGAGCATTGTACATTATCTTTCAAAACATGTGCTGCACGTCTTCCAAAAGGGAGGTGCTGGCTTTAGGACTCAGTGCACTGGTACTTCATTGTTTTTGTTTTATTAAGATGAGAAGTACGCTGCCCTGATGCTGGTTTGTGTGGGTGCTTATCTCACGCAAGCAGCTTCTTCTTGCCTCTTTCGTTTACTTCTGAATCTTTTTCTCCAACTCCCTATGACAGTTCTTGGTGCTGCCCAATGCTTAGCAGAAATATGAACTGCTCATACAACGAACGATCTCGCGATCGGCCCGCCCATACAGGTATCATCCATCATTATTAAAAATTTTAGTAGTAATCTTACATGCAGCAGCCGGGCATGTTTTATTACACTCCACATCACTTTTCTCAGCGCTCCTCACTTCCGCTTTTTCCACTGGCTGCTGCTGGTGTTCTGTGCCCGTCTTGGCCTTGTAGTAGTGCCAAATCATTACGATAAATTTCGGACTTCACTTAGGCGATCATTTATCGCCGAAAACATGTTTTAACAGCGAAGCTGTTTCAGCGCGCGCCTCTTCGCTCTTCTTGATGTCACGATCGCAGCTGCGATCCACGTGGCATTCTCCACAAGTACTTAGCTGGGTGAAGAGAGGCCGCGTTATAAATCAGAGAGCCGGCGCGGGGGACGCGGCTTGGAGTGAGCCAATAAGCGAGCGCCAAATGGTGGGAAAGGAAAATGCATGAAATGAGAATAGAGAGCTCATGCTTTAGACGGCCTTGCCCGCCATGGATTCCATGCGGGAAGGAAGCGTAGTGCGCAGGGGGAGTGTTACTTCGTATAGCTCCCATTGGTCCGTTAATTTCAAACGCCCCGCTGACGCCAGCGCAAAGAGCCCCTTGAAGTACCACCCTTCTCTCTCTCTCTGTGCGTGTGTGTGTGTGTGTGTGTGCTGTTTTGGCCCCCTATACGTGAAAATAACTAAAAAGAAAATGGGGGTGGCCCGCACCACCAAGAGGTATAACGGGAGCAAGCCAATCTAACATAAATGAAGAGGGGAATTATCACAAAGTAGTTTTTCAAAAAAGCCAATTTGTTCAAAAAAACTAACAAGGGTAAAACCTAATGAGTTTGGCATGTAAGTACAAGCAATAAACCGAGTATGTTTTCAGGAAGGAGCAGGTCGAAATGCATACGTGGTGAATTTCTCTAAGTTCAGTGTGTGTGTGTGTTTGTGTGTGTGTGTGTGTGTGTTTGTGTGTGTGTGTGTGTGTGTTTGTGTGTGTGTGTGTGTGTGCGCTGTTTTGGCCCCCCCTATATATGAAGATAACTAAAAAAGAAAATGGGGGTGGCCCGCACCACCAGGAGGCATAACGGGAGCAAGCCAATCTAACAGAAATGAAGAGGCGAAATAAACCAAAGTTCTTTTTGAAAAAAAGCCAATTTGTTCAAAAAAAAATCTAACAAGGGTAAAACCTAATGAGTTTGGCATGTAAGTGCAAGCAATAAACAGATTAGGTTTTCAGGAAGGAGCAGGTCGAAATGCATACGCGGTGAATTTCTCTAAGTTCAGTGTGTGTGTGTGTGTGTGTGTGTGTGTTGTTTTGGCCCCTATATATGAAAATAACTAAAAATTACACCATCTCCCGCTAAAGGGAACCATGTGTAGATGTGAAGCAGTGGGCGCTAACGCTTACACTGGCGGCGGCGTTGACGCTGGCGCTCATCGCAGCGTTGCACAGGAGAGAAAACTGCGGAGGCGCAAAGCAGGCAGTCATGGAGCAGTGTTTCCTACTGGAACATGCCAATCGCTGCTAATGGGCAATGAGAGACAGAAGACTCCGACTGGACACAGAGACCCGCACTCCGCTTTTAGTTAACGCGCACGCTGCGAATTTTTATTGTTCAACAACGCACAGGAGAAATCTCCCACCGGCACCACATTGGAGGTCAAGATCTACTGCCATATATGCGGGGTGGCCAGGGAACGGTTGTGCAGCGCGAGCAGTCGGTTTTTTCAACCAAGAAACTCGCTAGCAGACGCTGCCTGCGTCGGCGTCGCGAGGCGTGAGAGGGGGAGCGTAGGAGAGGAGAGAGAGGGGGTGACACGCATGCGCAGTGGGAGTGTGAACGCCGTGGGCAGGGATGCGTAGTGGAGAGAGGGGGGAGCGTAGGAGAGGAGAGAGAGGGGGGGACGCGCATGCGCAGTGGGAGTGTAGACGCCGCGGGCAGGGATGCCTAGAGGAGAGAGGGGGGAGTGTAAGAGGGGGAGAGAGGAGGGGAGGCGCATGCACAGTGAGGGTATGGTTGCCGTGGGGAGGGGTGCCTAGAGGAGGGAGAGGAGGTTTTTTATTTTTATTTTTTAAAGGGTTTGCGCATGCGCAGTAAGGGTGGGCACGCGGCACACCACCCCCACCGGATTAAGCTTCGCCATAAGATGCTTCACATCTAAAAGGAAATGGGGGTGGGCCGCACCACCAGGAGGTATAACGGGAGCAAGCCAATCTAACATAAATGAAGAGGGGAAATATCCCAAAGTAGTTTTTGAAAAAATCCAATTTGATCAACAAAAAAAAACGAACAAGGGTAAAACCTAATGAGTTTGGCATGTAAGTGCAAGCAATAAACCGATTAGGTTTTCAGGAAGGAGCAGGTCGAAATGCATACGCGGTGAATTTCTCTAAGTTCAGTGTTTGTGTGTGTGTGTGTGTGTGTGTGTGTGTGTGTGTGTGTGTGTGTGTGTTTGTGTGTGCTGTTTTGGCCCCCTATATATGCAAATAACTAAAAAGAAAATGGGGGGTGGCCCGCACCACCAGGAGGTATAACGGGAGCAAGCCGATCTAACATAAATGAAGAGGGGAATTATCCCAAAGTAGTTTTTGAAAAAAATCCAATTTGTTCAAAAAAAAACGAACAAGGGTAAAACCTAATGAGTTTGGCATGTAAGTGCAAGCAATAAACCGATTAGGTTTTCAGGAAGGAGCAGGTCGAAATGCATACGCGGTGAATTTCTCTAAGTTCAGTGTGTGTGTGTGTGTGTGTGTGTGTGTGTGTGTGTGTGTGTGTGCTTGTGTGTGTGCTTGTGTGTGTGTGTTTATTTAAAATGCGTTGCTGTTGAATGCGGGAAAGTCCAAACATGACGGCGAGGTAAGACGCGAGCCAGTGGCCTGGAGGATGAGGTAAGCGTTGATCAGGATGGTAACAGTAGTCTGTCAGAGGTCGAAGTACATTTCTTCACCAGGAGCAGGGTAGCCGGGCACGTCAGGCTGTCGTTCCAACCAGTGATGCAACAGGAAACCTTGGGCAGCCTGCTTTCCACTGCGAACTTAGACAAGGCACCGGTTGAAATAGTGGCATGCTTTTCAAAGGAAAATTAGCAAGGGATAATTATTCGCGCACGCGCTGCTGATGCCATGGTTCATGTATTGAGGGAAGATGGAGCAGTTATGCTATCGTCATCAGGCGCAGGGGTTTTCCCCATCTTTGTTGGCGTAACCGCTAGTATAATCGAGAGCATCCACGCAAAACTACGTTAGTAAAGGAAGCGAATAGGAGTATGAAGCAATGTCCTGATAAAGTGTTAGTAGCTACTGCGCGTCATGTGTATGTCATAGTGACGGAACTGCGCATTACAGATGCCAACTGAAGTACATAAGCATGAAATTTTTTTTTGGTCAATAGTTCATAATAATGCGCGGGTACTGTTTTGTCACTGTTCCGCACACGTAAATGTGTCGCACTGTGTTGCGTGTTTGGGCATTCATTGAAGTAGTGGTGTTCGTTCAAGCAAAGTGCGCCACATATACACCTGTCCGATGAAGTTATATTAAATCGATGAAGATAATACTGAAAGTGTCCGTCACCAGACAATAAATGTGTTACGCTTTTAGGAGGGGGGAACCACTGAGGAATTTTGTACGGACTTGGGATCCAAAGAAATAATGTCGTCTCAGGTTCCTCAGTCTGCCAATGGGTGTGCCAATACGAAGTCAAGATTTGTGAAACTGGGTCCGTACTGACCGAATTGATATTTTGGCGTAACGCACTAAGCCTGATCTCCCTCCTGATGCAGCTGCTGCGTCAGCTAGAGAGAGTAAGTAAGAGAATGGGTAGGTTGGTGCGCGCGCGCGCATGTTGCGCTTGGCTGCTAATTCGTGTTTGTATATTCGTTCGTGGTGCGGCGTGCGTTTGAATGCACGCAGACAGCATGTACCGGACCACAAACGGTGAATTCCAGAGCATAAATGATGAATTCCCTCCGCATCGTGTCTGCTGACGCTTTTGTAGGGGATCTGTGGGAAGTGCACACACCTACTGCGCGGCACGAGTCGTTATCGTCTGGTGGTGCACGTGGTTTGCACAATTTTAACAAAAAAATGGACGACCATAACAAACAAGCAAACAAACCCAAACAGACATTTCAATAAACGAGGGATTTGCCGTCATCATATACACAAAACTTTGAAGGTGTAGCGTTTCTAACTAGTAAGTAGCCAACTAACTTGAACAAAATAAGGAAAATAAATCCGGGGTCTCCTTCTGTTCGACACAATTACCCACGTTCATCCACACATACTGAAGCGAACGAAAGCATACGGGAAGTTACTGTAGTACATACATAACCGAGTTGTATAAGATAAGTGTGCAACAAAGAGAATGAAATTTGGGTCATGGTGCACCTTGCCACTGGTGGGTGCCCAGCCCACAACATCTAGTGTGGTACGGGAGATACGGACCTGTTCTTCTCCCTTGCCGACGTTTCAAAGTTGCAGTGCTAGCCAGCGGCACTCGCAGCCGTAGCAGGGGTTGTAACAGGCTCTTTTTTCTTGGTGGCGTGACGTAGTGCACCGTGTATAAGGACTGCCATCTAACCTATAAAGCCTCGTATTCTACCTAAAAGCATGAAATTGAAATGTACTGGGTTGGGATACTGCGATACGAAGAAGGCAATGCAAAGATTGGCCCCATTTTCGTTACCCTCATCGAGGGCAAGACAACATTAGTTCGCAAAACGTTATACAAGCGACCATTTAAGCAATAGAGTTACTATAACAGCTGCAGCGCCGACTACTTTAAATCACAGAAGCAACAATGTAGCTACTGCTCTTCAAATGAAGTTTCATGTCACGTTTGAGTCCATGGGAATTGCACATGTCATTGTATATGGTCATCACGCGAATTTTCGTTTCATCGCTTGCCAGACAGGAGCAATGTAAGGCACTAATAGATTTTGACGGGACTCAAATGCTAAAGGGGTAAATTCCAAGAAAGAGATTGCGATAGTTTTACGTTATAGCGACACTGTTAATTCATGTTTATAAACATGTTACACCATCTCTAATTTGTTAGTAAATAATTGTGTACTTCATTTGAAACCGATTATACGTTATGAAAACTTGCTGCTATTTCCAATCACTCACAGCTCCTGTCACGCAATACCTGTTGTATGAACAAAGAAGTGAGAACGTAATGTTTGCGGAATAGCGGTTATGTATGTATGCTTATGCTAGCATGTCATAATGCTCTTATATCAGCAATAAAACAGGAATATTTGCTAACATTGCGCTCATTTGCGTATTACCGTCATATCTGCATACATAAACTGCACAAGAGTGTGATATAACAAAAACTGTGTTTTCTTCCAAATATGAAATGTATTTTCTGGCTTCAAAAATACGAGAAAACGGATCAGAATGTCACAGCATGCTGCTACATAAGAGGCAATGATGTACAACAAAGAAAAGTTACAATCACACTGACAGGCTAAGCGGATGTGTGAGAGGTCACTTTCTCTAAAGAGCTGCTGTTGCTCTTTGCGTGGCAGGACAGCCTAATGCGAGGGAGGAGAGCCTGATGCTGATGTTAAATTACCTTGTGCACTGATTTGGAGATTGATCTTTTGACTTGAACGAAGACTGCAAAAGAATGATATGATTCAAAAAAGGAACGTTAACGTTAACTAGTCGGCAGCACTTCGGAAGTTATTTTCGCGGTGTCGTGCGGGATAATCTCACAAATATTTGGGCGCCATTATTTTTTTGATGGAGTAGGGTTTGCCGTTCCTGACAAGAAATTGCGTCCTTATTTGCAGTTGCGGTATATCAAACGGCGTCATGCCGTTCTTGCTGTGGTGTGTGTACTGTACCAAATTGCGTGAACACGAGAAGAAATGACCCAGAAAAAACCATTTACGCTCCATATCACTTCTTCATGGAAAGCGGACGGTGTACGAGGATCAAAACTGAAGGCTGCAAGGGAACGTTCTACGATAAAGACGAATGTCAGCAATGCTGCAATCCTTGGAAATGATTCTTGGTGGTATTACAGATTTATTAAAGTTTTACATTGTGTTTTCTGTCACGTATTGCGCAATTAAACAAAAGGAGCCTTCATGCTGTTCAAATCACTCTTGAATGTTGAAACATTGGTGCTAGATTCAGTTGCACTGAGTGGTAACGTAAACCTTTCGTTTTTTAGATGTGAAGCATCTTATGGCGAAGCTTAATCCGGTGGTGATGGTGGTGGTGTGCCGCGTGGCCTCCCTTACTGCGCATGCGCAAACCCGTTCAAAAAAAAAAATAAAAACCTCCTCTCCCCCTATCTCTCCTCTAGGCATCCCTCCCCGCGGCAACCACACCCTCACTGCGCATGCGCCTCCCCTCCTACGCTCCCCCCCCTCTCTCCTCTAGGCATCCCTGCCCGCGGCGTCTACACCCTCACTGCGCATGCGCGTCCCCCCCCTCTCTCCTCTCCTACGCTCCCCCCCCTCTCTCGCCTCGCGACGCCGACGCAGGCAGCGTCTGCTAGCGAGTTTCTTGGTTCAAAAACCGACTGCTCGCGCTGAACAACCGTTCACTGGCCACCCCGTATATATGGCAGTGGATCTTGACCTGCAAGGTGGTGCCGGTGGGAGATTTCTCCTGTGCGTTGTTGAACAATAAAAATTCGCAGCGTGCGCGTTAACTAAAAGCGCAATGCGGGTCTCTGTGTCCAGTCGGAGTCTTCTGTCTCTCATTGCCCATTAGCAGCGATTGGCATGTTCCAGTAGGAAACACCGCTCCATCACTGCGTGCTTTGCGCCTCCCCAGTTTTCTCTCCTGCGCAACGCTGCGATAGCGCCAGCGTCAACGCGGCCGCCAGTGTAAGCGTTAGCGCCCGCTGCTTCACATCTGCACATGGTTCCTTTTGGCGGGAGATGGTGTAATTTTTTTTCATACCTATTATATAAATCTTCACTGAATGATGGCTTACTTGTGACGTTGAAACCTCGAACTTTTGCATGATGCTTCCAGGTTGTTTACTTATACAATAGCAGCACGCGTAAGGCTGGTGGTGTGCCGGTAATTATGTGTTCCTATTTCACCTCCTGCCAGATGGCCATCAAGGGCAGTCATTAAATTGCATGCATCAAGTTCTCGCTTAGAACAAGCTCCACGGTCATCATTGCGTGTTACCGTCCATCAAACTGGGGCCCCTCTTTGACCGAGGACTTTCACTCGGTTCTTATTAATTGATTCTCACGGTTCTCTAACGACAAAAATATCTACTTTGCAGCGGCTTCAACATTCTCGATATTGACTGTACTAAATTAATGTCTTCAAGGCTTTCTAACGATTTCCTCCAGCTTACCCCCCCTGTTCAACCTGGTTCAAAGTGTGTACTTCCTACCCCTTCAAGGTTGTAGCATTGTCACGGATCTCCGGACATCGGTCGGCCGGAAGGAACGGACGAGGCGAGATCGTTAAGCACACACATGTTTAACTGCACACGAAAGAAAATCACACATTATACCTAAAGCTATGAACTCGAAGAAGGAACACACTAATAAATCATCCCGAAATAAAGCTATTATACAGATGACAAAGAACTAGAAAGTACGAAGCGTTTGTCGCTTGCACAACTCACGGCGTCCTTTGCCGATTGATGATGAGGCGAGGCGTTGTGGGGGGGCACTGGCGTTGCCGTCGGCGTCCAACTCGGTGACGCCGTCCTTCCGTGGCGAGGAAGGCGTGCCGGCGTTGTCGTTGACGTTGGGGGGACTCGAAGTTCAGTGACCTGCGCGTCGCAGGTACTTGCGCTGGCCCGCGTCTCCCAGGGACAGGATCTGGCTCAGACGAGGCCTACGGTGCGGTGCCGTAGGATGGGACGCTCGGAGCACAAGCCGATGGCGCTTCCAGGCCGCTGCGGGTCCTCGTGCTGGCCTTCCAGTCCTTTGGCCAGCCGGAGTCTACGGTGCGTTACCGTAGAACGAGAGCTGGAGCGCCCGGAACACCGGCCGGCGACACTCGTGTCCAGCTCACGCGCTCACGATGGAACACCCCGGGCTCCTCTGTCCACGTCACCTTCGCTTTTATATCGCCCACTTCGTCTTTCTCTTCGTCTGGTGTCGTGGTTCCACGTCATGCGTGCTTCTCGTCTTCCCCTTCCTTCATCGTATTTTTTCTTGTCACCTCGAATATGTGACAATGACCCCCTTCCTCAAGAGTTTTCTCCAGAAGAAAACTGCTCAGAACTTCCGATGTCTGCAGGCGAGGACCAATCTGATGTTCTCCACGATGAGGCTCCAGCTAACACAACACCACCTCAACACTCGTCATCCAGTACCGCCATTGTCTTGAATGCATTTAAAGTACACCACGGACACAAAGTAACCGTGATTGTCCACAGTAAACAATTATTCATATCATCACTGTCACTGCGAATGCCCTTGCACAGCATCGGGAACGCTATACAACACACTGCATGTACTCAATCTTCACATTGTTCCAAATGCCTTTTGTATAACACACTTTTGTAAATCACAAACCAACTACTTTTGTTCAATGCACAGACCTATCAATTCATCACACTAACCAATGTAAGCGTTCAAGCTTACGTCTTCTCTTTTTCCACATGCGCGCCTTACGCGACTTTCTTCCGCGTTCTCGTACTGCGCCCCGTTGTGAACGTCCAGTACATACGCTGCCTTTACTCCTGCTCTCAATCATCGACCGCCTCATCCACACAACTCTTCTAGGATGCTTCTCCACCGCACATCGCCGGCTGATCATTTGCACATTTCTCTTAACCATCGGGTACCTGTGCTTAACTTTCGGGGCCGTTTGCTTTCTACTTAACTTTGACTGAGGAAGACCGTTAGTCTGAGCCAAACCAATGATCCTCACACTCTTCCGTACTGCTATGTCTTGCCTATGCCCTGTTCTTTTCTCAAGACGTCTTCCTTTCGGTGAAGTGCTCTGGATTCCTGCGACGCCACTCCAAACAGTGACCGTTGCGTCAGGTCCCCGATCAACACCTTCGGCACTTCGTTCATTAACGATGGGCTTGCAGCTACTACATGCGGCATCCTTGTCCGCCTCATTTACCGCCGAAATCACTAGCTCGCCTTCTTTTAAACAACTCTCGTGGTGGCTAGTCATTTGTTCTACCGGTTTACAGCTGTGAGCTTCAGGCTCTCCATATTCTTGCTGTAAGTCCACCATTGGCATTCCTATGCCCGCTCTAACGTCTATAGCTTTTGCAAACCTCGGTTTGAACTCTCCGCCTTGATCTAATACTATCTGCTCAGACCGGGACAAGTCTGTGTCCAGCTCGTCTCTTCTGTCGTGAAGCAATGTCATCGACACTGGACAGACTCCCGTTGACCTAGGAGGTTCTGCCTCTCCTATGGAGACCCCCATTATCTGTGCTCCTGTCATTATCTGCTTCCACAGTCCGTTGTTTCCGCAGAATAACCTCCTTCTCGTGCTCGATCCTCCTGATCTCGCGTTCCTCCTCTTCGCGCCTCTCCTCGCGTGCCCGCCCTCGCTCATCTCTCCGCCGCTTTTCCTCACGATCATAGAGGGCTATCGCTTCTTCGCCCGACAAACCAAGCTTTAGGGCCAGCTCCAAAATCGTCACCAGGTCCATCCTCCCTGTCGAACAGAAATCCGTGAGATCCACAACAAAAAATAAGAAAAAGGATCCTGGCAGGCTCGCCACTTATTTTTGACACGGATCTCCGGACATCGGTCGGCCGGAAGGAACGGACAAGGCGAGATCGTTAAGCACACACATGTTTAACTGCACACGAAAGGAAATCACACATTATACCTAAAGCTATAAACTCGAAGAAGGAACACACTAATAAATCATCCCAAAATAAAGCTATTATACAGATGACAAAGAACTAGAAAGTACGAAGCGTTTGTCGCTTGCACAACTCACGGCGTCCTTTGCCGATTGATGATGAGGCGAGGCGTTGCGGGGGGCACTGGCGTTGCCGTCGGCGTCCAACTCGGTGACGCCGTCCTTGCGTGGCGAGGAACGCGTGCCGGCGTTGTCGTTGACGTTGGGGGGACTCGAAGTTCAGTGACCTGCGCGTCGCAGGTACTTGCGCTGACCCGCGTCTCCCAGGGACAGGATCTGGCTCAGACGAGGCCTACGGTGCGGTGCCGTAGGATGGGACGCTCGGAGCACAAGCCGATGGCGCTTCCAGGCCGCTGCGGGTCCTCGTGCTCGCCTTCCGGTCCTTTGGCCAGCCGGAGTCTACGGTGCGTTGCCGTAGAACGAGAGCTGGAGCGCCCGGAACACCGGCCGGCGACGCTCGTGTCCAGCTTACGCGCTCACGATGGAACACCCAGGGCCCCTCTGTCCACGTCACCTTCGCTTTTATATCGCCCACTTCGTCTTTCTCTTCGTCTGGTGTCGTGGTTCCACGTCATGCGTGCTTCTCGTCTTCCTCTTCTTTCATCGTATTTTTTCTTGTCGCCTCCAATATGTGACAAGCATACTTGACCTAATTCATGTCCCTAACCCTATTCTAGTCCGCACTGTTACACCTCCCACAGACCTAAGCGACCACAAATTCGTCACATTGTTCCTATTATTACCCACTTCAAAAAATCAACCCATAAGATGCACGCTAGAGACCATAACAAAGCCAACTTTTCAGCCACAACTCCGAACTAGAACTATTTTACGAACACTTCTGCCAGCTGGTGCTTCCTAGATTCGTCAACAATAACTGGATTTTGTTCACACAGCGAATTCACTCTCCCGTCGATAAATACCTCCTCTGGGTATGCACTAGCGGTGGTGTGGATAATCCGCGGTATTCCATGTTATTAAAATGTTTATCAACTATGAAACGTTGGTTGTTCCGCTCTGCCCGGATTTCCTCTTCAGTATAGTGGAAAAATATTCACCTGCTTATACGAATACACCAATTTTATTCTTAAAATCGAAGAGAAATTTCAACCGCGTAAACCTAAAAAACACCCTCTGCTCTAATCCTAAAAAAGTGGAAAATGCGGAAACCTTCAAACCAGGCATATTAAATCAAGCTCGTCTTCCCAGATGTCACTGACGTCCTTGTTGCTCAGCGAGCGAATGTTATGGTTCCTTATTTCTCATCTGGCTTTACCTCCGAGGCCTCCCCGAATGTACCAGTTCACCTTCGTCAATGTTTCAGCAGTATGGCACTGATCGTCATCTCAGCTCAAGAAATTTCGAAACTCGTCGACAATCTTAAAACTGAGGTGCTCCAGCAACCATCCAAAATTGCAAAATGTACAGAAGTAGTCTCGAGTAAACTTATGCGCATTATTTTCACCCAGTCGCTCTTGGAAGGCCAAATTCCCTTTGACTGGAAGATGGCGAAAGTTACGTCGGCCTTCACAAACGGTGACCTTTCTGATCCGTGTAATTACCGCCCCATATGGCAGAATATTAGAACACAATCTCCGGCGCTGCCCATTATCTTGAAGATAACGCTTTCTTTTATAACAAGCAGCATGGTTTTCGCCCCTGCTTATTATGGGAAAAGGACTTGGCTGAATCCACTACTGGCCTGCCTGTGAACCTGGATTCCTTCCACGAGACTGACGCCATATTCATCGACTTCTCAAAAGCCTTCGATCGCGTAGTTCACCATTGCCTCATAATTAAGCTTTCAACGCTGACTATCGAGCCACTTATACTAACATGGATAGTAAGCTTTTTGACAACTCGCTAATATTTCACTTCCATTGGTAGAGAGGCATCTGCTATTAGAGATGTGCTTACTGGTGTTCCTCTAGGATGGGTCCTTTGCCCTCTATTGTTCCTTAAATTCATCAACGACTTGCCATCCGGAGCTACGTCATCCACACGTCTTTTCATTGACGACTGTGTTGTGTATCGCAAAATCACCAACAGTAGGGATGAAACATTACTGCAGCAATTCCTTATCTGCGAGATAAGGTGAGATATCTCAAGTGGATTCCTACCGCTACCTGGGTGTTCGTATGAACCCAGACCACATGAGGACACCCACATTGGTCAGACCATATTGTCAAACTTGCAGGAGACTCCTCCAGGAGCCAGGACCCTTGCATTCATGAAAAAAAGGATCCATGCGGATTTTCCCTCCTGCTGTCAGGAAACTGGCGTACAAAACATTCGTAAGGACTACACTTGAATGTGCTTCCACCATTTGGAGCCCCCCATCAGGATTACCTTACCCCCTTCCTCGAACCAGTTCACAATCGTGCCACCCCGTTTATGTCATCTCAGTAGAATTAAACCTGCAAGTGTCAGTCACATGAAATATTTTCTTGAGCCAGCTGTTCCCAAAAAAACCGCACAAATAAGTCTGTCTCACAAACTACACCACCACATTTTAAATGCGAAGCATTTCTTAGCGAACTTCAGTGACTTTGAGCCTATCTATTTAGCCGCCTACGATTTTGTGCTCTCCGGGCCATATCGTTAATGGGATTTATAGTGGTATGGCATAACATGACGGTATGACGAACATAAATGATTGGTGATAACATGAAAACCATGACTTATCATGAATGTCATGGTTCACACGGTATGGCCGTGTTGCTCTAGCGGCCGTTTCGTTAACTTGATATATACAAGAATTGGTATGGCGAGACATTTATGTTCGACTAACATAAATGCCAGGTGGTAATAAGAAAATCATGACACGCATGTGATGTATACCATGACATATAAGCCATGCTCATGGTGCGTTCGTGGCTGTTTAGCTATCTTGACAAGTGCCGAATCTGGTATTGGGTGACGTGACTGTATAATGAACATTAATTACAAGTAGAAACATGACATTCATAACATGCATTTCATGTACAGCATGACTTACATGCCACAATCATGGTGCGCTCGCGTCTGGTTCACTAGCTTGATATATAGCAAAATTGATATTGCGTGACGTGACTGCATGACGAACTTAAATGACAAGTGGTAATATGATAATCATGACATTCATGCCATGTACAGCGTGACTTGCAATCCACGCTCATGATGCTTTTACAGCCAGTTCGCTAGCTTGATATGCACCACGTTTGGTATTGCGTGACGTCACTGTACGACGAACATAAACGGCAGGTGGTAAAATGAAAATCATGAGATTCATGGCATGTACAGCATGACAAGCATGATACGCTCTTGGTGCACTCAGAGCTGTTTCGTGAACTTGATGTACAACAAAATCGGTATTGCGCAACGTGACTATATGACGAACATAAATGACAAGTCCTAGCATGTAAATAATGATACGCATGTTATGTACAGCATCATTTGCTCCTTGCTGGCTGCTTTGCATTATAGCCATTACCAGGGGCGCGATTCTCGCGGTGTCCACTTAGTGGACATGTCCACTTCGGCGGAGTGCATTCATTTACTAGAAAAACCGGCGAGCCGTGACGTCATGGCGCTCTTGACCACGTCGACGCATCGAACCCGCCAGCACATTCCCAGCGTAAAGAGAAAGAAAGTGGACGAAATGTACAGTGACAGGACTCTTAAACAAACCTGACAAGTCTAAACTTGAGTATGAACGTGTTGAGATGTTTGAAGAACAATGCAGGGAATGCGTACTGACCTTCCAGGTGCGTCAGGCGGGCGGCCCCGTTAAACCTAATTCAAGGGCTAAAGTGATTAGAGTTCATGCACGGCCTCGGAGATGTGCGTTCAAATGCGGATCTCTGGGGGCAGCATTCGTTGCGGCGAAATGCATTCCGTCTTTCTCATTTGTGTCGAGAGTTGTGAAAGCTGCGTGGCGTCAAAATGACGTCGCGGAAAAAAGACCGGAAACCGACGGCGCGCTGCTCGCCGAGCTTAGCCAATCAGAGGAGGCCGAAGTGGACATGTCCACTAAGTGGACACCGCGAGAATAGCTCCCCAGAATGCCTGGGATCTGCCGGTTTTAAATGCGAATGCATTTCCTAGTCGGGCTATGTGAGGCGTCCGGCGTTGTCCGCGGCGGCGTCCGCGCGCCGGCAGGTGTTATCTCTCCGCTCTCACTCCCTCTCCCATAGCAACAGCAGCGGGCGCGCGCGCTTATCCTCGCCCCTAGCAACCGGAGAATGTCGTGCGAGAGTGTAGGCGAGGGTAGGTGCAGTGCTTCGCCGCTCCTTCTCTCGCCGTTCGCTCTCTCTCCTCCCTGCGCCCCACTATCCCGTCCGCTCGCGCCTCACTCTCGACCGTTCGCTGGCTGGGCGCCTCTCAAGGCGATGGCAGAAGTCGGTGAAGGCGAAATCTCTCGTCGCAAGAAATGCATTCGCATTTCCTCACGATTCCCTTCGGGGAGGTGGGGGGCATTTTTTCGCCTGCATCGCACCCTGCTGATTCCGCCAACTCCCACCTCCCGTCGACTGTTCAACCCAAAAAGTGTTCAACGTCTTCATGCCTCACCGATTTAACAAATCCTTCCTGCCGTCAGCCATTGGAACACTCCTCGTAAATATGTTGTTCTAGAGCACGACCCAGTCAAATTGAGAGTATTCTTGTCTTCTGTTTTGTATGTCTTACACGTGTTACCGCTGGGAACAAGCCGTGTTTAATGTGGCTTATGCTTCTGCTGTGGCGTCGCCGATTTTCATGTCTGGCATTTGTGTCGTGCAAGCCGAATATATTGTAAGGTTAACGCATGAACATCCGGAGCGCAGAAGAAGAGGAAGAGTAGTGGAGCGGGCGCTTGGACTGCGTGGTTGGGCGAACCGGACTGCCCTTGTCCCGCAGTTACGCTGCTCCCGCTTCCATGTCATTTCAGCTCATCAGTAAATAAACCCATTCCATCGTAACAGCTTGGTGGAAGGTGCCGGGTACATCGATCTGGACGAGCCAGCTCTACCGATTTTGTGACGCAGCAGACGCTTGGCTGGCTTGCCACCGCAGGTGCCACGTATGGAGAACACTGGAGAAGGCCACAACAACCTCGCCGGTGAGGAGCAACAGTCTCAACCCACAGGGCAAGCTGGCTACGGCACACCGGAACGTCAGCCAAGGACCTTTCCGGGGAATACGGATGAAGATGCTGAGGATTGGCTGAAGCTCTACCAAAGAGTGAGTCGCTGCAACCGCTGGAGTACTGTTAAGCAGCTCGAGAACCGTGGTGTTTTTCTCGCCGGGACTGCGTCTCTCTGGTTGGACAACCATGAGAGTGCATTGACGACACGGGAAATTTTTCTTGACGAACTGAACAAGTGGTTTGGAGACTCGAGAGAAAAGGTTAAGCAGGCTGAGCAGACGCTTTCGCGCAGAGCTCAGTTACCTGGCGAAACTTGTACCACCTCCATCGAGGCTGTATTGAAACTTTGCGGCATCGTGAGTGCGACCACGTCTGACGAAGATAAGGTAGGCCATCTCCACAAGGGAATCGCAGAAGATGTGTCAATTTTCTCATCACCAAGGAAGACCTAAACACACCCTCCGACCTAAGGAAGCACTGCCGTGCATTTGAAGCCTTGAAGAGGAGGAGAATCCTACCGAAGTTCGGCCGTCTTGATAATGTGCCCACGATCGCAAGTGTCACCATTCCATCCCATAACGACATGTCTTCGATTATCCGACGAGTCGTTAAAGAAGAACTTGCTCAGTTACAAGTTGTAGACACATCTAATGCATGTCATCAGTGTGCGTTCGACCAACGACCCATGAAGTACCGTTATCTCTGTCGCGTCCGAGCTACTCCGAGCCTCGCCCTACATACACCGAGCGGTTTGAACGAAGGAGCGAGCGGCCACTCGAAAACCAGGAGTGCAGGCAAGCTGCATCTCGGGGATTTACTCCTCAGCCACCATCTCCCGGCTTCTACCAACCAGCGAGGTGTTTCTCACCGGGGACGACAAGCCGCGACACCCGTACTTACTTGCTACAACTGCGGGCTGCCTGTACACATCGCTAGGTACTGCTTCCGCCGTCAGCAGTGAGCTCCGCGATTCAACGTGTACCCGTCCCGTGTGCCTGCTGACGAGTCCCGATAATTTCCGAGCTCATTTCAACGGCAACACGCAGCACGCGCTGACTCGCCTTCCACCGACCGCAGCGTTACCTCACCGCCAGCGCGGCAACGGCGATCGCCGTCACCGCGTCGTCAGTCGTGGTCACCACCACCGCTGGGAAACTAACTGGTGCGACCAATGGGGGCGAGGCCGCACAATCATTTTCCTCAAGACCCCCTTGTGTTGTGATGTTTAAGAACAAAGTGAGTGTTTCTGTAGACAATGTGAGTACTGTTGCCCTAGTTGATACCGGTGCTGCGGTTTCTATACTGAGCTTGTCTTTAAAAAATCGCCTTGGGACGAAAGTAATGTTTGCTTGGAATCAAAAGGCTCGTTCCGCGGTGTAGGGGGAGAAACGTTCAGCCCGGTTGGTGTTTGTTCTGTTTTAATTGCCGTAGGAAATCAAACTTTTAGAGGGGAATTAACTGTGCTTGCACGTGCGACTCATGACGTTATTCCAGGTACTGATGTCTTGCGTGAATACGGCGCCACCCTGAATTGCGGTAGTGGCGAGATTTCTCTTCGCAGCGCCTTGCAGACTTCACTGACGGAAGATACCAGTGCTGATAGCTCGGACGTGTTTTCAGTGTCGCAAGACGTCTGTTTGGCCCCGCAGACCGCAATGTTTGTGCGCGTAAACTCTTCACGTGCTCACGCGGGTTCTTGTTACGGTTTAGCCGAGCCGGATTTTAATAACGCACTCAAGAAAAACGTCATTGTGCCTCGCTGCCTCGTGCTCACCGTCGACGGTTGTGCCGATTTGTGCACCGTCAGCGTTTCAGCGCAGCCCATATCTTTGTCTGCTGGACTTAAATTGGCAAGCTTTCACGAGCAAACTACTCTTACCATGCGGTCAATTGAGCACTCGGCAGGCGTAAAGAAATTCCATCCCGATTCCTACCCTGACTATTCTGCCAACATTCAGCGCATGATAAACAAGTCGCTTCCTTCAACTGAACGGTCTCTGCTGCAGGAGGTGCTCGCAGGCTACGCTTCAGTGTTCGACTTTGCCCAAGACGAAACATCTACCGGTACACCACCACCCTCTCGTACGCAACACCGAATTTATACACCACCAATACGTCAGAAGCCTTATCGCGTTTCGCCTTCTGAGAGGAAAGTCATTGCCGAGCAGGTTGAAGACATGAAGAAGGGCGTCATACAAGAATCGTGTAGTCCCTGGGCGGCTCCTGTCATTTCCGCAGAACGAAGGACCATTCATGGAGATTCTGTGTGGACTACATCCGCCCAAACGCCATTAAAAAAAAGACGTCTACCCTCTGCGACGCATAGATGACGCCGTCGACTGTCTGCACTCTGCCTCCTATTTTTCTTCTGTTGACTCTCGCTCGGGGTATTGGCAAATTCCTATGCACCCATCAGACAAGAAGAAGACAGCCTTCGTTACACCTGACGCACTTTTTGAGTTTAACGTTATGCCCTTCGGTTTGTGCAATGCTCCAGCTACATTCGAGAGATTTATGGATACAGTACTTCGTGGACTAAAGTGGGAAATTTGCATGTGCTATTTAGATGACGTTATTATTTATGGAAAGACTTTCAAGAGCACAACCACCGTTTATCGCTTGTGCTCAAATGCCTACGGAAATCTGGCCTTGTTTTGAACTCTAAAAAGTGCCACTTTGGCGAACGTCAACCCCCTCGTACTAGGCTTTCTCGTTGACAGAGAAGGCATACACTCTTATCACACTAACGTTTAGGACAGCATAAAACGGCAAGTAACTTATAGTTTATAGGTTACATGGCTGTTACAACAATTTTATCATTGTGTTTTCTTCATTTACCTCTCACATAAAGGTTACATTGACAGAAGCATGCCATTTTAAAAGCTAAAGCACCGTGATTGGCATTGTAACCTCTAGATTGTAACTTATAAAAGCGCAGTGACTCATCCGTCAGGGGACCTACACTATGGAGTGGAAGTTTATTGGTCAATGTGTGAAATCGCGATCTTTCTTGTTCAAGCTTGGCTTTAGCAATTGAACAGTGGATAATGTACAAACAGAACGGGTATTAGGTAACAGCAGCAAAGAAAATAAGAGTAGCAGCGATATTAGATCGCGGGATACTGTTGCAAGTGATGGTGGGGTATGAAATAAAACAGCAGTTCAATAAAGTGAGCCCACTTCACACGTAATTAAAGAAGTGTCATAAATTCGAACAGACATGGGCACAACAACCAAAAAAATTATAACGATGCGATCGAAGAGTAATTCCGTGGAGCGAGAAAAATACGTTCCGAGACTCGCAATACAGTTTATCCGAATTTTCTTGTTGTCTTGTCTGTTTAGTTTTTTTTTTGTCTTTTTTTTCTCGCGAAAGTTAACTGGCCGTAATGTGCAGCAAACGTCAGGTCACAGCATTGCACCATACACGCTTAACCGTCATCAATTTGCCAACACAGGAGAAAAAAATTGTCCGCGTATCTGCGTGCTTCGCTGCAAATGTCATCGAAAGACGATAGCTTTCTGCCGGTCGTACTATATGAGTCCTGGTCTCATCCGCGGCCACCTGTGATGCGGTTCTCGACCATTTCCGTCCTGGCATGACCAAGCGTCTTCTCGCCGCAAGCGCGATGTTTTTGGCACCGTGTAAAAAGCTGAGAAGTCGCGCAGAGCGACCGGAGCGACCACGAAAAGATATTCTCTTGTTTGCAGCGACGATAGGGTTCCTCGATGCGCGCGCTCCCCTCCGCCGCCGTGGAGGGTGGAGACAACAGCGTCGTCTGCTACGGCATCCGCCATTACGATGCCCTCTCCGCAGGCCACCTATAGCCACGATAGGCAGCCAACGGGCGTCGCCCGGCTGCATGCACAGTTCGTTGCGTCAAAACGAGTGGTACTCAAACAACATGACAAAAATACAAAGTTTTTGCATCGGGAGTGTGAATTTCTCAGATTTGTATTCTCTAATCTTTATTTTTAAAGCGACATTAGCAGCTGGAGTTGCTCGCAGCAGAAAACTACCGTCCACGCCAGCCACGTTAACACCTTCAATTAGCATCTTCTTGGGCTAGTCGGTAACTATTTCTATTAATTAAAGATGCGAAACACACGCACCCAAGTCCCATGGCCTTTCATTGTGTCTGCGTGTTTTGTGCCTTCCACAAAAGTGTTAAAAACAGTTTGCCTGCTGGTCGAAAACAGAAAAAAAAATCACGTGATGTCACGAGAAAAGAGAAAAACTGTGACTGCACACCATATTTTCAGATCTTGTTTTCGAATTATTCATCAGCTACCCCATTTACGGACCGCATTCTGCAACGCACAGTATTCTGAATTTTGTTTTCATCTCTTTTACCTTACTGTAAATAACAGATGTGCAAAAAATTGTTGAATACATAACATACTATTTGGGGCTCTACATACGGCTTTTATGGCATTAAATCATGAAATTTATGGCATGAAATCATGCACACACGCACACGCACGCACCCACGCACACAATCACACGCACATGCACGCACACGCGTAAAACGCACGCGCACACACACGCATGCGCACATGCTCGCACGCACACACACATGCACGCTCAATCATGCGTACATGCGCACACGCACAAACACTCACGTACACGCACATACACACAGACACGCATGCGCACACACAGACACACACGTATACGTATACACGCACGCACGCGTGTACAAACACACACAGGCACGCAGATATGCACACACGCATGCACACATACGCACACACACACAGGCACGCAGATATGCACACACGCATGCACACATACGCACACACACACAGGCTCACACTCACACGTACACGCATACATACACACACACGCACAGACACATGCATGCGCGTGCGTGCACACACACACGTACACGTACAGACACGCACGCACACACAAACACGCGCACACATCAGTAACCCACACACGCATGCACACGCACGTACACGCACGCATACACACACTCACCGACATGCATGTGCACACACGTACACACACACACGGGCGCGCGCACACACGTACACTCACGGACGCGCACACACACGTACGCACACTCATGCGCAAACACACGCGCGTGCGTGCACACACGGACACGCACGCGTACACACGCACACATACGTACACACACGCACGCACAATCATGCGTACATGCGCACAAACACACACGCACATACACGCAAACACACACGCACATACACCGTCGCCGTTCGGCAATACGCGTCCGGGAACCAGCTGAGAAACGCCAAGGCGTCGTTTCTGGACCTACAATGAGTGCCCCGAAACAGTGAGTGCCCCGAAAGTATTCTATCGGCAACGTATACGTTGCGGCGAGTTACGTCGAGCGAGAAGGCCAGTGTAAGCGTGGCGAGTTATAACTCTCCAAATGCTGAAATGGCATAACAGCCTGCGCAAACACGAACGGTCCGTGGGTTGCCGCTTGTCGCGCTTGATCTTTACCAGCCACAGGAGTCGCTTTTTCGCATCTTTCGGAAATCTGAACATCTTATAGCCATTTCGCGAGTGGTTTGTGCACTGTGGCACACAACACCCGGGCATTTTGTCCGAGAAAACGCCGCGCACCTGTCTCACTCAAGCAGCCGCGACGAGGCGGGGGAGCCGAATGGCGGCCGCCGATCGGAAGGCGGCATTCACACCCTCAAAGAATGGCTCCACCCTCCAAGGGGGGCGCGCGCATCGAGGAACCCTAAGCGACGACGGCAGACTGCGCCAGCTATCGTGCGTCGGATGAAACACGCGGCACTTCGCGCGACCTCGGAGATAGACGACGGCTCTTCGCTTTTGCGAGGCAGCTAACATTTTCAGCGCAGCCTAAGAAACACTAGGGTCTTTAGAATTAAGTATCTATGTATTTTCTATAAAAGAACACACCACTTAATACTTCCGTATTGTTGTTGTGCCTCAGATATGCGTAATATTTTTTTTTTGATCGACAATGTTCACAAGTATGCACGAAAACGACTGTTCTAGATGGCTGGGCGTTCAGAAAGTGGTTAACCTTTGGCCGAGTAGCTGAATCGTGAGACGTGCCGACAAACAGAAAAATAGACCAAAATTTCTCCATTTAAGTATCCCAAGAAAGACTATCGTCTTTAAAAGATGCCGCTAAGTTCACAAAACAGCATGCAACGGCCGCTCCAGTGTGAGCGCATAGAGGGATGTGTGAGCTCGCGGTGATGGCGTGACTCACAAATGCGGCGTCTTACTGGCGCCGTTTCAACCAGTTTCAACCGCATCGAAGGAAGGACGGCGTCATCTCTCTGAGGCTTTGCACAGCTTGAGGTGTATGCCGGGAAGGGCATTCGAATGAGAGGCGGTTAGTGTGGTGTTTGAAGTCGCGCTTGTGCTGCTCTTGTTTCATCGATTTAACCACGTTTTACGCTCCTCGTTTTGATGACGTGCGTTGCCTCATGGTGTTTTGTACGTGAGTGACGCGTACCTGGTGACACAGTAAGCAAACACACTCGCAAACGCGCGATCCGACGCAAATCAGCCACGAGGCAATGCAACAGGGACATCTTCAGTGCGCTGCGCGTCCGTTGCAACGAGCTGCATTGCCGATTCTTCGCCTGTCTGAGACTGGAAATTATCGAACGTGTTGTATCCGTTGTTACGGTGGCCGAAGACAGCAGCCAATATGATCTACACGTAAGTAATGTTCTCTGTTCAGCGCATTATTTGCTTGTGTATGTGTGTTTGTCACCTGCTTGGAAGAATTTACGATCATGCTTACGCTACTGTAAGAAGTGGACTATGTCAGAAAAATAACTGATGTCATGTTTTATGCAATGCATTGTTATTGGCAGTATTCAGTTCGCGTTTGTCCTTACAAGGCGGGTGTTTGGGCGTATACTATCAAACATCCGACCAAGATCATTTGTTATCTTTCCAGTTTATCTGAGAAGCATGGAGGACAGAAGTTTAGCCCTTCTTGCTGTCATCGTGTGGGTACCTTGAAATTGCTCGATGAAGCCTGCAATCACGGTGTGAAATATTGTTGCCAGCATCAACAAAGTGCCCCATATCAGCGCTGACCAGATTTCTGAGTACGCACTAACAAGCTCCTCTGGGTTTTTTGTCACGACTTGGTCGCAGGTAGAAGATATCTGTGTGTGTATGTGTGTGTTTGTGTGGGTGAGGGGGGAAGTGAATGAGTGTTTTCGCGTGCGTGTGTGTGTATATGTGTGAGCTCGCGTTTGTGTGTGCGTGCGTGTATGTGTGTGAGAGTGAGTGCGTCTGCGTGTATGTGCATATGCGCACGGGCATTCGTGTGTGTGTGTACGTGTGTGGATATGTCTGCGCGCGCGTTTGTGTTGGTGTCCGTGTGTGTGAGTGGATGGGTGTGTTTGCGTGTGTGTACATATATGTACCCGCGCACTTGTGTGTGTGTGTGTGTGTGTGTGTGTGTGTGTGTGTGTGTGTGTGTGTGTTGTGTGAGCGAGCGAGCGAGTGAGTTTTCGAGTGCGTGTTTGTGTGCATGTGTGCGGGTGCTTGTGCGTGTGTGTACATGAATGGGTGAGCGTGTTTGTGTGAGCGTGTGTCTGTGTGCGCGCGCGTTTCTCTCTCTCTCTTCGAGCGAGCATGCGCGCGCGCGTGAGTGTGCGTGTTCAATTTTTGCTTTGGTCGGCTCAATGTTTCGGGTTTTCTGCCTTCACCATGTATCATCCCCAACAGACGGGCTTCCGTCAAACTTTTTCTGTGCGTTGATCTTGACTTGAAACCTGACGACAAATATATACTGTAGTCATCTTCGTTCCATAGTAGCACTCATACAGATCGCAATGTACGGGCGTTCAAAATTAAGATGAATTCATGCCCACGCTTCCGCTACTGCAAGAGGTGGGTCGTGTCAGAAAAAATTAATTGAGAGTCTTTGACGCAATTGTTATCGGCAGTACTTGCTCTGCGTCGCTCGACTATATATATATATATATCTAACTGCGTCGCTATCTAAACGGGGCAGCTGAAAAGGATATGTTACGGAAAAAACAATACGCTGTGGCTTAACTATATTTCAGATAGCATGAATGCCAGCAATCATGAAAAGTGGGAGTCCGAAGGGGGGACAAGGTTGGTGTGGTTGGTATGTCTTTCGATGTTCTTGGTTCTGTGGCGATCTGAATCTGTTCTCTTACAATAAGGTAATTTTTGTTGTTGTTCTTGTTCTGTTCTATGGTGAAAGCAACGGGCCGTCGTGGTTAGAAAAGCTGAATCGGTATACATGTTATGTAACTGTCATAGCCGGAATGTTTAAAGGTACGTAAACAGCACAAATGTTTTTTTTTATTTTTTTGCCATATTCATTGTCTTGCTTTGAAACTGCCACGTGGAATATACTCCTTGAGGAAAACAATTAGGTACAAACATATTAAATCTCCACGTGAAATGCTAAGTATGGTCACTGAAAAACCTTGGTTCGCCGTGGTGGAGCAGTGGGTATAGTGATGGGCTGCTGACCCGAAGGTCGCGGGTTCGATTCCGGCCGCAGCGGTCACATTCTCATGGCGGCGAAATGGTAGAGGCCCGTGTACTCTGCGATATCAGTGCACGTTAAAGAACGCCAGATGGTCAAAATTTCCGAAGCCCTCTAGTACGGCGCCTCGCATAATCAAATCGTGGTTTTGGGACGTGAAACTTCAGATACTCTTACAAAAAATGTTGATTTTACAATTTCTGTTTCTAATCACCTGGTGCCGTGTTTCTGCGACGAAACTGTCTCTTCCATTATAGTTTGCTTACTCTTGTGCTAAAGAGAAGGAAATTACATGTGGGATTAACGTACATTTTCAGTTCAGAATTTTTGTTTTCGGATAAATGTATTACACATGATATTAGATTTTAAGAGCGCTTAAGTATTGGTCAAGTGACACCCACTTCTTTTCTTTTTTTGGGGGGGGAGGGGGGGGGGGGGGGTTAGTATATGTCTTACATTGCATGTTATCAGCAGTTGTGCGCAATGTGCCAGTAACCGTTGCCATAGTGTAAAACAACTGTACTCTTCTTTTAGAATCCACTGTCCAGCGAGGAGATTGCGGAATGAGCAACTGATATATTGTCTCAAGAAACATGATTGTGCGTGCATCAAGAGAAGGTTTTACTGCAGATCCTGACCACCTGCTTCTGTAAATTTTTGCTGACCACAGGCGAAAGCAACGAGAAACGCTTTGAATACCGGTGGCCTTCTATCAGCTAGGCAATCCCTGAACCAATATTGAAAAAGTAATCAATAAACTTATGTGTATTGATGACTATCACGCAACTTTGATGCCTTTTCCTTTGAAGGTATGAAAGCAATAAAGTATGCATTCTTTTAGAATGGTTCACGTTTTTTCTCCTACAACGCCTTATGGACATCAATTTTTGTACAATGCTTGATTTGGTATTCTTTTTAAGTTTTTCTTTAACATTACCTTTCGTTTAGGTACATGGTCTTGTACGCCTTCACAAGCTGTGTTCTACAGCACATGCTCAGGAAACTCGAACAATGCCCCTACATTGCAAAAGTTATCACTATCAATTTTGTGTTTTGCTACCACGCAAAAAAAAAACATTTTTTTAAAATGCAATTACGTGTCATATTGTGGGCAAAGGCTTCCCTTTTTCAAACTGTGCCACAGATGCCTGTTGAGCCATTAAAAAGCATATCACCTGAACAAAATAAAGAAAGTGCATTTGGGTCGCAGCAAAGGAGAAAGTGGGAGGAGTTGCACGTGTATTGTTATATATGTTGCACGTATGTGTTAATGGTTTGCGCGAGTTAGTAGCATTACAGAAATGCAAACATTCCACGCACAGCCCAAGCGACAAAAGTAAAGGACTGAAAATCACCCTCTTTTTGGCTGTCCTCTGGGTTTCATCGTCCTGCTTATATATATATATGCGCAACGTGCCAGCAGGTATCGTATGCCGCACACATGAGTAAACTTAAGGAGAAGCACGATTCTGATCACACGTTATTTGCAGGGGGGTTCCATTCAGTGTAACCGCTCTGCCTACACTCCACCGTGCCGTGCTTAGAGTGTACACTCTAAGAACGGTAACGTTTACTAAAGGTGCACAATTTCACGAATTTGTGTACTTATAAAATAAAACTTATCCAGTAACCTTTGCAAAATTAACCTTTATTAAAAATGCACAAACTTACTTTTAAGACAGACGTCACAGAAATAACCTTTAGCACCGGTTCACAATATCGAGCGTTCTCACGTAAAAATAGAGGTTGCGTTGCACGGTACACAGTATACTGTTCACACAAAACGGCTTGCAGGAGATTTTATACGGCCACCGCTCTGCGCCTCTTCTTTCCTTCGCTCTTCTTTCTTCGACGCATTCCACGAGGTTACACTCATCGCATGCATTGATCAGCCAGGTGTGCCGCAGCAACGGAAGCACGGCTTTCCACTCATTCGGACTTCTTGCTGCGCGTGCCTCGTGTTTTTTTTTTCCTCAATTCCTTGTGCTGTTTTAATAGCCGTCTACATGCAAATTGTAATGCTTAATATATTACGTAATTGGATCAATAGAGAGGATACTTGTCTGACACACATGGCACAACTCATAATTAAGAATATCTGTCAATCACCTGATCTTCTTAATTGCTCGTTTATGGGCAGACCCCATTTGAACGACTCGATGCTTGTGGTGGAAGGTGTGACGTTATAATGCATGGGAGCGCTAAGCCAACTCCAAAAGACATTGTTTTCTGTTTTTTCGTGGGATGAGGAAAACGTACATATCTTGCCACAGACACCGCAACTGTCGTGCTCTAAGCAGACATGTCCCAGAATTATTCCAAAGGTCCAGCGTGTGTATTCAGAAAGGGGCAGGCCACATGACATGCTCCGTGAACGTTCTCGTTACTCTGTGTACATGTGTACACAGCATAATAAAGGCGCAGAAGAAAGTACGAAAGATTAGGCGTGCGCACGCTTCTTTTGCTAGGCGACACTTGGCTGGGCCGATCATGCGCGGAGCAACTGTTCCGGAATGTGTCGAAGAAAGAAGATCGGAAGAAAAAAGAGGCACATACCCTTTGTTTGACGACACCTGGGTTGGTGGAGCATAGGTAGATCGGTTACACTGAATGGAGCCCCCCTGCAAATAACGTGTGATCAGAATCGTGCTTCTTCATAAGTTTACTGATGTGTGCGGTATACCATACCTGCTGGCACGTTGCGCATAAGCAGGAAGATGAAACCCAGAGGACAGCCAAAAAGAGGGTGATTTTCAGTCCTTTACTTTTGTCGCTTGGGCTGTGCGTGGAATGTTTGCATTTCTGTAATGCTACTAACTCGCGCAAACCATTAACACATACGTGCAACATATATAACAATACACGTGCAACTCCTCCCACTTTCTCCTTTGCTGCGACCCAAATGCACTTTCTTTATTTTGTTCAGGTGATATGCTTTTTTAATGGTTCAACAGGCATCTGTGGCACAGTTTGAAAAAGGGAAGCCTTTGCCCACAATATGACACGTAATTGCATTTAAAAAAAATGTTTTTTTTTTGCGTGGTAGCAAAACACAAAATTGATAGTGATAACTTTTGCAATGTAGGGGCATTGTTCGAGTTTCCTGAGCATGTGCTGTAGAACACAGCTTGTGAAGGCGTACAAGACCATGTACCTAAACGAAAGGTAATGTTAAAGAAAAACTTAAAAAGAATACCAAATCAAGCATTGTACAAAAATTGATGTCCATAAGGCGTTGTAGGAGAAAAAACGTGAACCATTCTAAAAGAATGCATACTTTATTGCTTTCATACCTTCAAAGGCAAAGGCATCAAAGTTGCGTGATAGTCATCAATACACATAAGTTTATTGATTACTTTTTCAATATTGGTTCAGGGATTGCCTAGCTGATAGAAGGCCACCGGTATTCAATGCGTTTCTCCTTCCTTTCGCCTGTGGTCAGCAAAAATTTACAGAAGCAGGTGGTCAGGATCTGCAGTAAAACCTTCTCTTGATGCACGCACAATCATGTTTCTTGAGACAATATATCAGTTGCTGATTCCGCAATCTCCTCGCTGGACAGTGGATCCTAAAAGAAGAGTACAGTTGTTTTACACTATGGCAACGGTTACTGCCACATTGCGCACAACTGCTGATAACATGCAATGTAAGACATATACTAACCCCCCCCCCCCCCCCCCAAAAAAAGAAAACAAAAAAAAAAAAACAAGGGGTGTCACTTGACCAATACTTAAGCGCTCTTAAAATCTAATATCATGTGTAATACGTTTATCCGAAAACAAAAATTCTGAACTGAAAAAGTACGTTAATCCCACGTGTAATTTGCTTCTCTTTAGCACAAGATTCAGCAAACTATAATGTAAAAGACAGTTTCGTCGCAGAAACACGGCACCAGGTGATTAGAAACAGAAATTGTAAAATCAACATTTTTCGTAATAGTATGTGAAGTTTCACGTCCCAAAACCACGATTTGATTATGCGAGGCGCCGTAGGGAGGGCTCCGAAAATTTTGACCATCTGGTGTTCTTTAACGTGCACTGATATCGCAGAGTACACGGGCCTCTACCATTTCGCCGCCATGAAAATGTGACCGCTGCGGCCGGAATCGAACCCGCGACCTTCGGGTCAGCAGCCCAGCACCATACCCACTGCTCCACCACGGCGAACCAAGGTTTTTCAGTGACTATACTTAGCATTTCACGTGGAGATTTAATATGTTCGTACCTAATTGTTTTCCTCAAGGAGTATATTCCACGTGGCAGTTCATATTCTGGGCTGCACGGAACGTAAGTCATATCGGCGTCGGGAAGTTTCCAGCTGCCTGGAGATCCTCGCAGCATGCCTTGGGAAGGATGTATGCTGTAAACAGTTTCAACGCAAGACAATGAATATGGCAAAAAAGAAAAAAAAATACATTTGTGCTGTTTACGTACCTTCAAACATTCCGGCTATGACAGTTACATAACATGTATACCGATTCAGCTTTTCTAACCACGATGGCCCGCTGCTTTCACCATAGAACAGAACTAGAACAACAACAAAAATTACCTTGTTGTAAGAGAACAGATTCACATCGCCACAGAACCAAGAACATCGAAAGACATACCAACCACACCATCCATGTCCTCTTTCGGACTCCTACTTTGCACGATTGCTGGCATTCATGCTATCTGAAATATAGTTAAGCCACAGCGTATTGTTTTTTGCGTAACATATCCTTTGCAGATGCCCCGCTTAGATAGCGACGCAGTTCGACGTATAGTCGAGCGCCGCAGAGCAAGTACTGCCGATAACAATTAATTGCGTCAAAGACTGACAATTTATTTTTTCTGACACGACCCACCTCTTGCAGTAGCGGAAGCGTGGGCATGAATTCAAGTTATTTTAATTTTGAAAGCCCGTACATTGCGATCTGTATGAGTGCTACTATGGAACGAAGATGACTACAGTATATATTTGTGGTAAGGTTTCAAGTCAAGATCAACGCACAGAAATAGTTTGACGGAAGCCCGTCTGGTGGGGATGATACATGGTGAAGGCAGAAAACCCGAAAACATCGAGCCGACCAAAGCAAAAATTAAACACGCACACTCACGCGCGCGCGCATGCTCGCACGCACAGAGAGAGAGAGAAACGCGCGCGCACACATACACACGCTCACACAAACACACTCACCCACTCATGTACACACACGCACAAGCACCCGCACACATGCACACAAACACGCACTCGAAAACTCACTCGCTCGCTCACTCGCACGCACGCACGCACGCACACACACACACACACACACACACACACACACACAAACAAACGCGCGGGTACATATATGTACACACACGCAAACACACTCATCCACTCACACACACGCACACTAACACAAACGCGCGCACAGACATATCCACACACGACACACACACACGAATGCCCGCGCGCATATGCACACACACGCAGACGCACTACTCTCACACACATACACGCACATACACACACACACACGCACACACAAACACGCGCTCACACATATACACACACACGCACGCGAAAACACTCATTCACTCCCCCCTCACCCACACACACACACATACACACACACAGATATCATATACCTGCGACCAAGTCGTGACAAAAAACCCAGAGGAGCAAGTTAGTGCGCACTCAGAGATCTTCTGGGCAGCGCTGATATGGGGCACTTTGTTGATGCTGGCAACGATATTTCACACCGCGATTGCAGGCTTCATCGAGCAATTTCAAGGTACCAACACGATGACAGCAAGAAGAGCTAAAGTTCTGTCCTTCATGCTTCTCAGATACACTGGAAAGATAACAAATGATCTTGGTCGGATGTTTGATAATATACGCCCAAACACCCGCCTTGTAAGGACAAACGCGAACGGAATTCTGCCAATAACAATGCATTGCATAAAACATGACATCAGTTATTTTTCTGACATAGTCCACTTCTTACAGTAGCGTAAGCATGATCGTAAATTCTTCCAAGCAGGTGACAAACACACATACACAAGCAAATAATGCGCTGAACAGAGAACATTACTTACGTGTAGATAATATTGGCTGCTGTCTTCGGCCACCGTAACAACGGATGCAACACGTTCGATAATTGCCAGTCTCAGACCGGCGAAGAATCGGCAATGCAGCTCGTTGCAACGGACGCGCAGCGCACTGAACATGTCCCCGTTGCATTGCCTCGTGGCTGATTTGCGGCGGATCGCGCGTTTGCGAGTGTGTTTGCTTACTGTGGTACCAGGTACGCGTCACTCACGTACAAAACACCATTAGGCAACGCACGTCATCAAAACGAGGAGCGTAAAACCTGGTTAAATCGATGAAACAAAGAGCAGCACAAGCACGACTTCAAACACCACACCAACCGCCTCTCATTCGAATGCCCTTCCCGGCATACACCTCAAGCTTTGCAAAGCCTCAGAGAGATGACGCCGTCCTGCCTTCGATGCGGTTGAAACTGGTTGAAACGGCGCCAGTAAGACGCCACATTTGTGAGTCACGCCGTCACCGCGAGCTCGCACATCCCTCTATGCGCTCACACTGGAGCGGCCGTCGCATGCTGTTTTGTGAACTTAGCGGCATCTTTTTCTCCTGTGTTGGCAAATTGATGACGGTTAAGCGTGTATGGTGCAATGCTGTGACCTGACGTTTGCTGCACATTAGGGCCAGTTAACTTTCGCGAGAAAAAAAAGACAAAAAAAAAACTAAACAGACAAGACAACAAGAAAATTCGGATAAATTGTATTGCAGTCTCGGAACATATTTTTCTCGCTCCACGGAATTATTCTTCGATCGCATCGTTATAATTTTTTCGGTTGTTGTGCCCATGTCTGTTCGGATTTTATGCCACTTCTTTAATTACGTGTGAAGTGAGCTCACTTTATTGAACTGCAGTTTTAATTCATACCCCACCATCACTTGCAACAGTATCCCGCAATCTAATATCGCTGCTACTCTTATTTTCTTTTTCTGCTGTTACCAAATACTCGTTCGGTTTATACATTATTCACTGTTCAATTGCCGAAGCCAACCTTGAACAAGAAAGATCGCGATTTGACACATTGACCAATAAACTTCCACTCCATAGTGTAGGTCCCCTGACGGATGAGTCACTGCGCTTTTATAAGTTACAATCTAGAGCAGGGGTCTCAAACACGCGGCCCGCGGGCCGCATGCGGCCCGCGAACCTCTCGCTTGCGGCCCGCGGCCCGCACAGGGCTATGCTCGTCCCATATGTTTTTATTTTCATAATAAGCATGTGCGTGAGCTACACAAGCATGACTGGTCTAAAGCATTGTTTTCGCAAGGCACCCCATGTGGTCATCATGTGTTGAAACATAACCGTGAAACAAACAGTATTTCAGAATCGGCGTCCAGATTTTGATCATTTTGGAGATCGGTATCGACATGTTGTTGGATGGAATCCTCGCCCCAATTCTTTTTCGAAATGACCCGTATTTGAGGTATAACGTATGCTGACAATGTACGAACTCACCCCCCCCCCCCCCCCCCGCTCTCACCTTCTTTACTTACCAGGCCCTTGCGGGACTTAATTCTGTGTCTGCGGCCCGCTGCCTGAGATGAGTTTGAGACCCCTGATCTAGAGGTTACAATGCCTATCGCGGTGCTTTAGCTTTTAAAATGGCATGCTTCTGTCAATGTAACCTTTATGTGAGAGGTAAATGAAGAAAACACAAAGATAAAATTGTTGTAACAGCCATGTAACCTATAAACTATAAGTTACTTGCCGTTTTATGCTGTCCTAAACGTTACCGTGATAAGAGTGTACGACCGGACCCACAGAAGACCGCAGTGGTTAGTAACATTGATCAACCGCGAACAGTGAAAGACCTGCGAAGTTTTCTGGGTCGTTGCTCATATTTCCGCCTATTTATTAAAAATTTCGCACAATTGGCTTCACAACTGACGTCCCTTCTCCATAAAGACGCACCGTACGCGTGGAATGACAAATGTGAGGCTGCATTTCAACAACTGAAATTTTTGCTGACCTCAGGACCTATTCTGAAGCATTTTGACCCTGAAGCTTTTACTGAGTTGCATACCGATGCTAGTGGCGTTGGCGCTGTGCTCGTCCAAATCTGCAGCGGCCGCCAGCATGTCGTGGCTTACGCCAGTCGGACACTTAGCAGAGCGGAGAAGAACTACACCGTCACCGAGCTCGAGTGCTTAGCAGTCGTCTTCACCATGCAGAAGTTCCGACCGTATCTGCATGGCCGCGAGTTCAAAATAGTGACCGACCATCACTCACTATGCTGGCTTGTCGGACTCCGCGGCCCGTCTGGCCGGTTGGCTCGTTGGGCGTTGCGCCTCCAAGAGTACAGCTTTTCCGTGACCTATAAGAGCGGACGATTTCACACGGATGCCGACTGCTTATCCCGCCTTAATTCAGTGCACACCAATGTCGACGACGATGACATTGATGACTATTTAGTTTCAGTATCGTTCGACTTCCCAGATCTCAGCAATTTCAAGAGCGAGCAACAACGCGACCCTGCCTTGAAACCCTTACTGTAAGCGGCGCATGACTCCCCCTGATCGCTTTTTACAATTTCTAATGGCTTGCTGTACAAGAAGAACTACTCAGCAGACGGTCTCCCATTGCTTCTAGTGGTACCGGAAGGCTTGCGCCCAGTCGTCCTTCGTTCTATGCACGATGACATAAGGCCTGGTCATCTTAGTTTCACACGTACGCTACACCGACTTCGTGACAGGTTTTACTGGCCGAAAATCTGGAAGACTACGAAACAGTACGTCGCCAGCTGCGTGGTTTGTCAGCGCCACAAGTCAACCACGACTGCTCCAGCAGGTTATTTACAGCCCGTTTCACCACCGACATCTCCTTTTGAAAAAGTCGGCATCGACTTGCTCGGACTTCTTCCTAAGACCCCATCTGGCCGCTTATAGTGTGCGTCGATTACTTGACTAGATATGCGGAAACAGCTGCACTCACATCTGCCTCGGCGGCCACCATCTCTTCTTTTCTGCTCGAACGGGTCATGTTGCGTCATGGCTCTCCACGAGTTGTGATCAGTGACCGTGGACGGCAATTTGTCGCCGATGTTGTTGAAGAACTTTTGCGCCTTTGTGGTTCTTCTTATCGCCACTCCACTCCTTACCATCCGAAAACTAATGGTCTCACCGAGAGGACGAATCGAACTGTTACGAATATGCTATCGATGTACGTTGATACTGACCACAGGAACTGGGACGCCGTCTTACCCTTCGTAACTTACGCATACAATACCGCAAAGCATGAAGTTACTGGGTATGCGCCTTTCTTCCTGCTTTACGCACGAAACGCTCGGTGTTTTCTCGACACTGTACTGCCTTTTTCGCGTCAGGAAGATCTCTCCATCGCTTAGACATTGTGTCGGGCCGAAGAGGCACGTCGACTTGCACGTCTTAGAACATTGTCCTCGCAAGAGCAAAGCAAGAGTCGCTACGATGCCAAGCATAATCCTGTAAGTTTTTCTCCTGGCGACTACGTTTGGCTGTGGACTCCCGTTCAAAAAAAAAGGACTGTACCGGAAGTTTCTCACCAACTATTCTGGCCCATTTGTGATTGTCGCTCGTCTAAGTGACGTGAACTACGTTGTCGCCCGAGTGACGGCCAATCACCGGCGTTCGCGAGTTACGCACGTTGTTCACGTGGCTCGCCTCCAGCAGTAGCATCATAGGCATATTTAACTCACTCGGCGAGTTTCGTCTGCCCCCCGGGGAAAATGTAAGGTTAACGCATGAGTGTGCGGAGCGCAGAAGAAGAGGAAGAGTAGTGGAGCGGGCGCTTGGACTGTGTGGTTGGGCGAACCGGACTGGCCTCGTCCCGCAATTACGCTGCTCCCGCTTCCATGTCATTTCAGCTCATCAGTAAATAAACCCATTCCATCGTAACAATATTCTAGATCATGCATGAATACGGAAATAACGTTCAAAGTAATACTCCTGTGCGTCAGCTATTATTCTTGTAGTCTTACGAGCCTGAATGAAACTGCAAAATAGTATGGTCTACGTGTGTGTGGCTGTATGTGTTATGTGTTTGTCAGTCTATACATCATAATCATCACCAAGCACTTGGAGTAGCACGTCAGGCGAAAAGCCAGAAACACCTCCAGCTTTTCATTAAAATCTCTCTCTCTATAGCGGGCCATCGCGTCAACCAGTTCTTCAATAAAGCTTGTTCTTTTCAATGATGTATTTTTGTTAGCCGACATTGTCGGCTGAAAACGCACTCACGGTAGTTATCGGTGTTCGTCTCTTGCAACCAACCGTGTGTAATAGTTTTTACACTTTTCCTATTTTACTTTATCTGTTCCGTTCCACATTGTCTGCTGTATACTTAATTTCACTGCTGTTTTTACTGCATTCGTATCATGAGATGTCCATATGATATTTATTTGTGCCCTTCCCGCATTACGTAATGCCTTTTATAGGCCTTTAAGGTTTGTATAAATGATGATCATGATGAATTGATGCTCGTTTTCAATCAATAAATATAAAGACGCGTGCTTCATAGTCTCTCGACGGACTGACTTCAGTGACTGGATGTCTTACACGTGTTACCGCTTGGGACAAGCCGTGCTTAATGTGGCTTCTTCTTCCGCATTGGCGTCGCCAATTTTCGTCTGATGGCATGCGTGTCGTCCAAGCCGAATAAATTCTAGACCATGCGCGAATGCGGACAATAACGTTCAGTGTAATACTCCTATGCGGTAACTATCATTCTGCGGTAAGTGGCATTTGCATGCAACGAGTTGGCAACAAAGAGCACTGAACGATTTAGTAACGCTTTGGCTTCTAAATACTTCCCCACCTGTCACCTAAACGCGCCATACTCAATGCAGCCAGTAAACCACCGCGAGTTAGTGCGTGGACAATTGTATATTTGTAATATAGCGGGTCGGCACAACTTTTCCTACTTTTAGGTGCGAAGCAGCTATTTGACTCACGTGTGTAACGCCGTACGTTACGTGCGTCCGTAGGAATGCGCCGCAACGCGTTCCCCTCGCCGTAGGTGTTGGAGCGTTGCCAAGTAGGTTACGCCACAGCTGCGCGTGACGTCACGCTTCCCTCGCACGGTTCCCCTCGCTCCGCCCGCAACACCTCTGAACGTGCCACTTCTCTCTCGCTTCACCCTCTCCACCGCCCGCAACGCTCGACCGCATGTCGAGTGGAAACGCTAGGGGCTTTTAGCTTGTACGTATACTTTTTACCGTTACCGTGTTACCGGAATACCCGATTGCGTTTACCGTTTTACCGGAACGCATGTTTTAGAAAAGTTTTAGCACACCATACGTAAACGTTTACGTACTTACGTAAACGTATACCTTTACGTTTGCGCAAACCACCAAATTGCGATGATAAATGCATTTAAACTATATTTAATTTAGATAAGATTGAATCACTACTGCAGCAAAGTCATCAAACAGGTTTTTTAGCGTGTAAGGTATCCCAATGTACGCGAAGGAGTATAAAACGTATAAAATACCAGGTTACTGGACGATAGTGTCGACATCTTGTGACGATTTGTGCAACCACAGTCATGGACACGTTTTTTTTCGCAGAGTGTGTTTGAGGGAAGAAATGATTAAAAAATTGGCCGCGTATCTGCGTGCTTCGCTGCAAATGTCATCGAAAGACGATAGTCTTCTGCCGGTCTCATCCGCGGCCACCTGTGATGCTGTTCTCGACCATTTCCGTCCTGGCATGACCAAGCGTCTTCTCGTCGCAAGCGCGGTGTTTTTGGCAGCGTGTAAAAAGCTGAGAAGGCGCGCAGAGCGACCACGAAAAGAGATTCTCTTGTTTGCAGCGGCGAGGGCAGACTGCGCCAGCTATCGCGCGTCGGATGAAACACGCGGCACTTCGCGCGAACTCGGAGATAGACGACGGCTCTTCGCTTTTGCAAGGCAGCCCGCATTTTTAGCGCAGCCTAAGAAACACTAGGGTCTTAAGAATTAAGTATCTATGTATTTTCTATAAAAGAACACACCACTTAATACTTCCGTATTGTTGTTGCGCCTCAGATATGCGTAATATTTGCTTTTTGATCGACAATGTTCACAAGTATGCAGAAAAACGACTGATCAAGTTGGCTGGGCGTTCAGAAAGCAGTCAAACTTTGGCCAGCCGCTGAATCGTGCGACGTGCTGACAAACAGAGAAACAGACAGACAGACCAAAATTTCTCCGTTTAGGTATCCCAAGAAAGACTATCGTCTTTAAAAGGCAACTCATTCGTAGTTATGCCACTGCAAGGCATTCACATGAGAAGTAGAATGCACGATGTTTCTGCAATACCAATTCTGTGCTTGCCTGGTTCATATTAGCCCTAGAGTTCCTGTATGTGCTTCGCAGAGTTGCGCATAGGTCCGCCATCTTGCCTGGCTAGCAACCACAGTTATGCGGCGAAGTCTCACTCTGTTTTTGCAGGCGACATATGCCCGCCGTGTTGCCGATCGACATACCTGGCTTGCGGCCTTCACGCGCTATTTCCAACGCTTGAAGGCCGCTTTTCCGCCTGATTGCCAACAAGTGTATCGTAAGAGCTGACTAAATAAGGTGGTAAAGCAAAAAAAAAAAAAAAAAAGCGACGTTCTTTTTCAACGTGCGGCGCGAAATGCAGAGCGAACATTATCAGCTTTTCTTGTCTTGGGACATTCACATTTCGCGCATTTTCGGAACTTTTGACCTGATAACGAGTGGGAACGTTGAGTATTCACGTTACGCTGGTGAAATACGACATGCGTTGACCTTGACGGTACATGAAGTCGCCCCGATCAGTCTCGGTGAATATGGTACGTGATAACGTTATGCTTGGATTACAAAATATACCACGAAATTTTGTGTAGTGGGGAAGCGTCCACCATGCCATTATTCGTCGTTCTTCGGAAAAGCGTGGTACCCGCTACACACTTGTAACACATTATGTGCACTTCGTTGATGCTGTGGCTGCGGACGATAAAGAATTATGCCTGAGGCTTTCGTAATGGGTTGGAGTATTCAACGACCCACTCGTTACGTAATTAGCAGATGCCTCTTAACAGCAGTTTTATTTCCACAGAACTATACTGCCTCTTGTTGCTAAGTTCACTGACTCAATTATGCTGAAAACTTGCGAACAAGAGAAATCGGTAGCGCCCTACCTTCGCACTTATTACTCATGCTTTCACATAATTGCACAGTGAGGTTACGAGCGAGTGCGCTCAAACACATACAAAAGCAAGTGTATGTAGAGCATTAGTACAGGATGGGGCATACGAGCGCGCGGGCCTGATACCTCATGTTTAGACTGTATCAGAAACACTCGTCAAGATATCTCATACTGTCGACATACGTTCACTGGCTTTGGCAAACAGTAAATCGTAACCATGTAAGCAGCTTGACGATATCGACAGGAACACCAAGCGTACTTTGAATAAATAAATAAATAATTGTGTGAAGCATTCTCATAAGCTATTCGCAGCAAAGCTCACCTCGCATATTCTTGACCCCCTCGAGACAGGTTTTTGCCGTTGCATTCGAAGCAACCACTGCAGTCGACGTACAATGACCGTTCTTCCACATGGAATAGAATAAAAAGCCTTGCCGCTTTCCGAGCGATTGCTGCAGTTTGGAGCCGAGCACCCAGTCATTGTAACATTCCGATGGCTGCGATGGAAGAACTGTAGACCTGGGGCGCACGAAGAGCTGATCCGCAGCTGACCCGCACGCGTCCATCAACCGCGTTCAAAAGAGGCGCGAAGACCAGCCGGATTCGCTGTGAACTTGACTGGCGATGATTCGCGGCAATGCAGCGGCGGCGTCGGGAAATACAAAATTGGCCCGAGCGTCAGCTTCCCCGCAATGCATGGTTGCTAGCGGCGTTGGAAAACAGATGCGCAACTCTGCTACCGAAGGTAGCATATACAGGACTTCTAATTAGCCCCGCTAGATGGCGCCACCTATCCAGCATGTCGGGCATGTCAGGGGTTTTAGGCCTCTCACGTTTACTGCTTCGGCTTGCTAGGTCACTAGCTTCGGCAATCCTGCTGAAACAAATAAGGTGATCGCTCGCACTTCGTCTTATTTTGACTAGGCATCGGCGGCTGGAGTCTCCTCAAAGCGGATATCGCGAGTAGCCACGAACGAAGGTGGATTTGTGAGATAGGGCCGAAAAACGTAAAGCCTATCCGGCGAGTAGTTTACGTTCCGTAAAAAGTCTACGTTCCGTAAAGAAACGCGCATGCGCGGACTCCTTCCGGTATCCGGTAACACGGTAACGTAAAGATGTATACGTACAAGCTAAAAGCCCCTACTCTTGCGGCTCGTTTATCTGCGATGACGCCCGTTTCAACCGGGTCAACGCCGTGCGTACCGCTGCTGCTTCGCATCCCATCAGGGTTCCCTTCGGGGAGATGGTCCAAGTTTTAAATGCGAAGCATTTCTTAGCGAACTTCGGCGACTTTGAACGTATCTATCTATCTATCTATCTATCTAGCCGCCTACGACTTTGTGCTCTCCTGGCCGTATCGTCAATGGGATTTCTACCAAAATTGGTATGGTGTAACATGACTGTATGACAAACATAAATCACTGGTCATATCATGAAAATTATGACTAACTTGTCATGAAAAGCATGATTTACACGCCATGGCCATAGTGCTCCTGAGGCCGTTTTCTTAACTTGATATATTCAAAAATTGGTACGATGAGACATTTCTGCATGACCAACAGAAATGACAGGTGGTAATATGAAAATCGTGACCTGCATGTCATGTACAACATGATTTGCATGCCACGCTCATGGCGCGCTTGCCGGCCGTTTCGCTAGCTTGATATACACCAAATTTCGTATTGCGGGACCTGACTGTATGGCGAACATAAATGCCAAGTGGTCATATGGAAATCATGACATGTCATGTGCAACATGACTTGCATGCCACGCTCATGGCGCGCTCGCCGCCGTTTCGTTAGCTTGATATACACCAAATTTGGTATTGAGTGACGTGACTGTATGACGAGCATAAATAACAAGTGATAATATGGAAATCATGACATGTCATGTGCAACATGATTTGCATGCCACGCTCATGACACTCTCGTGGCCGTTTCGCTAGCTTAATATACCCCGAATATCGTATTGAGTGACGTGACTGTATGACGAGCATAAATGGCAAGTGGTAATATGGAAATCATGACATGTCATGTGCAACATGACTTGCATGCCACGCTCATGGTAATCCCGTGGCCGTTTCGCCAACTTGATATACACCAAATTTGGTATTCAGCGACGTTTGGTATTCAGCGACGTGATTGTATGATTAGCATAAATGACATGTGGTAATATAAAAATCATATGTCATGTGCAACATGACTTGCATGCCACGCTGATGACACTGTCGTGGCCGTTTCGCTAGCTTGATATGCACCAAATTGTTAAGTCGAAAGCCTTTAATGTCTCATGCTCACGTCCGGTCGTCCGTCCCTCCAGCCGTGCCTTAGCACGGTGCCAGGTGGGCGCGGGGGGCGCGCAAACGGACGCCGGTCGCGTTGGGCTCTACAGCGCTCGCGCTTTGCTTACGTAGCGTCGCCTTGTCCGGCGTCTCTAATCATGCAATGAGGGAGACGCGCGCATCACGTTCCATTCTGCCTGACCCCGTCTCAGTGGGCACAGGCGTTCGAGGAAAACACATTGGAATTTACAAAATGTGCGTCAATTGAAACTCTGGAACGCGGTTAGCGTCTGCGCGATGCGCAAAGCGTGAGAATACGAACGCTTGCGAAACGGAGGCAGATTGGTCTCGCGTCTCGCTGCGATTCGAGGTAAAAACTTAAGGGAACATAAGTGGCAGGTGGTAACATGAAAATCTTGGCATGCATGTCATCTACAACGTCATTTACGTGCCACGCTCATGGTGCGCTTGCGTCCAGTTCGCTAGCTTGATATACACCAAAATTTGTATTGCGCGACGCGACTGTATGATGAATACAAATGACAGGTCCTAACATGTAAATAATGGCATGCATATTATGTACAGCATGATTTGCTTCTTGCTGGCTGCTTCGCATTACATCGATTCCCACAGTGCGTGGGATCTACCGGTTTTTTTCTTGGTATAGCTCGAGAAAGCGAACAAAGATTCGCATTCTTGGCGTTTATTGTAAGAACAAACAATAATTTTATTAAGGAGGGTAGTGATACACCTTCTTTTAAGGCGGTAGCGTTAGAGAGCTCGTTTCACTGAAATTCCGGTGTCGGTGTAGGCGTCGTTGGTTCTGAGCGAAAAATCCTCTTGTCCGTAACCGAAAAATCGAGCAAGATGCAAATAAAATAAATTATAAAAATTTTCTCGTCGAAGGGAGAATTGAACCCAAGCCGTCTGCGTGGCAAGCAGGTGTTCTACCACAGTGCCACGTCATTGCTCTGAACGGCTTTGGAAAAGAATCGCGCACATCTCCCCGTAAGGGAACCCTGAGTAGTATGCGCAGCAGCCATGGGAGTCCGTATAGTTGCTCTTTATTGATCATCGTAAATTACTTTGAGCTCCTGAGAACGTTTCCCCATGAATACAATGGCCTTGTGGTCCGTAAAGTATAAAGTTAAGGGATCTTGCTGCAAAGGTTGTAGTTTATAATTTCAGAAGACGATGTCTAAGCACTTTCGCCCGATGGTAGCAGCGTTAGCCGCTTGATGCTCATGAAGGACAAACGCGGAGCGATCAGCCGTTCCTCCACCGGGTTGAGCTCGGGCAGGTGATCCGGTTTCTGCGGGTAGTGGTAGCCGTACGTCACGCTCATTGCGGGGACTTTGCCCGCCACCAACGAATATTTGCACGTAGAGCAAACGGCGTACTCACTGTGATCATCGTCGGCGGTAAACTCCCACTGCAGAACGGCGATGGCGTTGGTGCGGGACTGCTCGTTCTTAACGCTGGCGATCTTTGCGAGATCGCCATAGTGGGTACATTCCATGTGCTGTGCCGTGATGGCAGAAAGAGAATGTGTGGTCTAGAATGCGCTTATTCACCATCGTCATGAGCGTCATCATCATCGTCATGGCGTATAATGGTTACCTTCCATGTGCTGTGCCGTGATGGCAGCGTCATCGTCATCGGGCTATGGGGGGAACACGGCGCTGGGGGGGACAGCCTCGTTCATAAGCTGCTTCGCATCTTAAAAAAACACTTCATGAATGTCATGTTCTGGAAGGAGTCGCCTTATCAGGGGTCGGTTTCTCCGTATACCTCCCATAGGGACATAAAATTCAAACGCGCCGCTACGCTTGCGCCGAGAGCGCCAAAAAACCTGTTGAGTTACGCCCCTCGCGAGTGGAGGCCGTGGTATTGGCGGAGATGACGTTGCGGTCACGTTGTCTACGTCGTGAGGGCAACAGTAACAAGAGCCGCGTGCTTCTCGCCCCCCTCTCCCTCCCACTGCGCGCGCCGGTTTTTTTTTCTGGGCGAAGCTCCTTAGGGAGTAGGCTTGTCCCGCGTCGTTGTCGCCGTAGTAGCCACCATGACGATGACGATGACGCTGCCATAACGGCACAGCACATGGGATGTGCTGTGCACTATGCGTCATAACGATGACGCTGATGACGATGAAGAATAAGCGTCGTAGCCACTTCTAGATCTCAGAATGATCACTAGAGTGCGCTGCGGTGCCATCTAGTGATCGACCACATGCAACCCACAACATCGATCTCGTCTTTGCAAACTTCCTACTACGACCCATCCAAAAACCCCTATCCCTCCACTTCACCGACTACAAAGCCGTTATAATGAAGGCGGAACGGAAGCCACGGCTTATGTAAACGGTAACCACCACGGCTCACGACCAACGAAGAAAACACGGCTCCAGTACGAAAACGGAAAATCACGGCTCACGAATAAATAAAATTTCTTAATATATACACGCAGTGTTTGTCACGTCTTTCATGATGTACGGGGAAAGATTCCCGAAAGATTCACGGTTTTTACCGATGAACCTCCGGAGCTTCGCCCACTCATCATCATTCACTCTGTGGATATGCGTGGATGTCTTTTTTTTTTGGCTCTTACTCTCTCCCCCTCTCTCATGCCGCGTGTCCGGCGCGCCGTTTTTTTTTTGTGCTTTTTGGAGCCTGCTTTTTCTCCTCTCGTGCCGCGCGCGCCGTTCCTTTCCTTTTTTTTTATCATTGCCGTGTGCGCGGCGCGCCTTTTTTTAAAGACGATAGTCTTTCTTGGGATACCTAAACGGAGAAATTTTGGTCTGTCTGTCTGTTTCTCTGTTTGTCGGCACGTCGCACGATTCAGCTAGCTGGCCAAAGTTTAAACCCCTGCCTTACGACCGCCAATCTTGACCGAAAGGCATGTGTTCATACGGGTGAGCGTGGGCAATTAAAAAATCAAATATTACGCATACCTGAGGCACAACATCAATACCTTAGTACTATTCACAGTGTTCTTTTAAAACAAAATCTATAGATACGTAATTATAAAGATCCTAGTGTTTATTACGCGGCGCTGAAAATGCGCCGCTGTGTACAAAACAAGTCTCCGCCCAGTGATTTAACTTCGACGCTGTGGTGCTGCCACCTGGCAGCAGCATAGTTCAACACAAGCCGATGTTCCCCGGTAGCGCTGTAGATGGCGTCCCCTTCTGTTTTATCAATGCCAGCCAGATGCGGCTGATTCATCGTAGAAGAGCGCTGTCTCAGGCAAGGCAAAACATATATGGCCGCTTGATGAAATACGACCCACTCTACAAGACATGATCAGAGAACGCAGAGAAAAAAACCGACGACCAAATTTCAGCGGAGAAACGCCGGCGTCCGTCTAAGCGTGCCCGGAAAACGTCCGAAAAAACGAGCCCAGCGGCTAGCCCAGCTATTAAATTGTGGTACTCATGCCGCTCATGCAGTGCAGTCGGCACAAGACTATCGTCTTTCGACGACATTTGCAGCGAAGCGCGCAGATACGCGGCCAATTTTTTTTCACGTGCGCGTGCGCGCTGTGCGTTTGAATACACGCAGCCAGCATGTGCCAGAGCATAAAGGATGAATTCCACACACAACATAGTATACTGACCTCGTCTTATTGCTCCGTTTCCCAAACTAAAGATTTGTATATATAATGGGGCACGATACAAGTTCAGAAGAACAGAAGGGAAGAATGCACCATGCGTCCATGAGTAAACAAGACAAAATTTCATTGCAAAGTTCAGAAATTAGAAATTAAAAAAAATCGAACACACTGAAACGTGCAGGCCCTTTGACGTATACACATAAAGGACATGATTTTTCTGAGGTCCAATACTGACCTAAGTGCAGAGGAGCTTTTGATTAGACAGAGTCACGAAGTTTAAAGAAATGTCAGTGCAGGGGAAAACAATAAAAAATCGCAAAATGTCTTAATAAAGAATAATAATGCAATGATCTACTATAAACTGTTGTACTGATACGAAACACACAACAACCAATAATATATTTGCTTAGATGTTGCTCTAATATACATGGAATGCCGGACACCTTCACTGCTGATAAACAAAATTAAGAAAGCAGATTTGGCAGCGTAAGTAGTCCATTTCACTAAAAAGAGCGAGACATGATTTGGTTATTCACCACTACTTAAGAGTTAGCTAGTGGCGACGGGATGAATGGCGATGGTCAGTTTATGTAGCAGCACATAACATCCAAAGAAAAGCGTAACACTCAACGGCCAGGTGAAATAAGCCTACTACACAGCTCTTATTACACCGGAAATACAATACCTAGCCGAAGATAACTTTACTGATAGGAGTATGTCATGCCGGGTACACTGAACACTTCATTGTGACAAAAACAGTAAATCTCATGCTTACACATGAATTGTTAGAGCAGTTTTCCCATAGGTAATTATAGAGCTAATACATAAACACGTAGAACACTTCTTTAACTGCACCGGGGGCAGAATAGAAAGCGGGTGCACTTGAGTTGCGAATAAAGACATCGCAGACAGAAGATTTCACAGCTGTTAACCCCTCCTTGGGCGAACGCATCAGTTGTTGCCTTCTCCAATACTCCAACGTTCCCGTCCTGCAAAAAAAAAAAAAAAGCATTTGAAAACTATGAATTCCAACGCTACAAATTACGCAGACGCATCAAGCAAACGTCGTTTCCTCGTCTCGGCTGAGTGCAAGCTGCGAGACATCGAGTTGCAGAAACGCTTATTTAAACGATGCGCAGTGATGAACTGGCAAAAAAAGCCAAACACACTTCATAGCCCGCAATCACGTCAGAGACGCAAAAGATGAACTATGAGTGCTTTAATTTCATTGCTTCTAGGAACAGCGATATTAACCGCAACCTCATGCTCTTCACGATTCCGCTATATTGAAAAACAATTAACTCTTGCCGAACTGCAATGGAACTATGCATGTGTGGTTGCGAACACAAACCGCATACTCACCTTTAGTTTTTCGGAGCACGGAAGAATCTTGCGGAACTCGGATGGTCTTGAAGTATCCGTGCACAATTGCACGATGTACAAATTCTGCGTGCCGTTAACAATCACGGCGCAAGAGCGCACACGCAGACACCGCAATAACTACACACGCCGGGCAAGTAACGGAACATAACGAAACTTTGCATAACGGCACGGCTGCGCGCGGCCGGAGCGAGGAGCGCGGCTTTGCCGGCACGGCTGCAAGCGCTGCCATATGCTGCTTTAATTTTGCCTCGCCATCGACTCTAGTGCCAATTTCGCCTTCAGTTATCGCTCCTCTGGCTGGAGGCTCATTTCAAGATGGTGGCTGTGACGTAGGCTGTGACGTAGGCTGTGACGTAATTACTTGGGACGCCGGAGCAGCCGGCTTTCCGACCGTTGGCCTTATCGCATGTAATATTGCGTGGCAGAATCCTAGAATTGCAGCTGGCGCCAAAACATGAGAATTGCGCAATGAGTGGGTGGTTTTACGCTTCCCACCCATTACAAAATGTGCCGCTGCGCAACTGCCCGTGGCGCTTACGGACAAGTAGTGGGTGCTTCACGAATTAGCAAAAGGAAGAACTATGGCGTAGTGGGAACTTAGCAACTCTACATCGAGTAGACAATCTAGGATAGTTTGAAATGGCCAATATTACGGGCTCAAACGTTCCTTGCGGCATGGTTGAAGGAAATGCACACGGGCCCCTGATTACGCTATCGCGTTCTACTCTTGAATACAAAGCTCAAGCGTCCTCGAAGTTATTGTAGCGTAAGCTACACTAGCCGAGGTTGAGCAGTTTCACGTGGCTTATCGAGAGCAGTATTGCGCATGCCCGAGGAGCAGTGACGTCACACGGTGCAAAGCTAACACGCCGGAGAAGGCCTGGAAGCTCCTGGAGTGGCGTGTCACTAGTAGGCTGGCGCTTGACTCGCGTGAGCTCGTTCGCTAGTCCGCCCGTCCGTCCATCTGTCCGTCTGTCCATCCATCCATCTGTGCTTCCGTCCGTCCGTGGCTCACGCTACGTTTATCCTGGCATAGCCGAGCTAAGCCACTGCTATTTTTTAAACTACCGTATGCACCGCAATATTCCAACTACAGTACATCAAAGCAAGCCGTGGAAAAAGCGCATTCGAAGAACCAGCTTTTCCATTACGTGATGGTGAGGTGAACGTCCAGCAAAACAAAGGACGAAGAGACAGTCGATCCGAGCGCTCACTCTAAACTGAAAAAAAAATTATTGCCTGCGTCAACAAACTATACCCTTTTAAGTCGTGTCGGATAAACAAGAAAAACGGGGGTACACGCCGCTCAAAATTATTTCTATTTCTTTTTGATGCAGCGTTATAGACGTTTGGCTCACACACGAAGCAGAATCTATGTGCATGTCATATGCCTCGACTATCTCTAGGCTTCTTTGATCCTTATTTTTGAAGAAAACAGCAGTTTCCTAATACAGGCAGGAAACCCGAGGCACGGCGTCAACCAAAGTGAAAACTTAAAACACACATACAAAAAGACGTTTCAGCTGCCACATGGAAGTTTTGTTCATAAGTAAAATGAAAACATTTGTCCTACCAGTTCGCCTTATGTGCGCCTGAATATATCACGCAGGCAGAGCGCATACACTGATGGTAGATTGCCATTGTTCCTCTTGAGAGTGCGCGGAGTGGTCTGTATCGCGAGCTATTCAAGATAAAGACGTCGTGACAGTCCTTTTTTTCTAGCAAGAACACGCGCCTTTCCCCCAGTCGATTGCGTGTCGCCCTGAAGCATGCTCAGCCAAAGCATTGGAGTTGACATTTTCTTTCTTTATGTCATAATTCAACTGCTTGAGACGCCTTGCAAAGTCACCTGTTTCGCCAGTAGTATACAAGTAGTCAGAATCCGCGCTTGACAACGTACACCACCTGGGGAACTTCTGGGACTCGTTAGCTGCCGTGCAGCCGATATCGGCTGAGCCGATGGCTTCCATCGGCTCATATTGGGCCACTTTTCTTAATCTTAATTATGAGGCCTAGCGCAGACGGGCAACAAAAGGCGCCGAATATTGCCGGCAAAAGACTGTGACAGAGCTCTGCGCTGTCTGAAGGACGGCGTAAGTGGGCCAATATTAGCCGTTGTTCAGCCAACGTTGGCTGAGCCATTGGCTTTCAGCGGGTAATATTGGACCAATTGTGCCGTTCTTCAGACAGCGTACAGCTCCGTCACAGTCTTTTGCCGGCAATATTCGGGCCCTTATAGCCCGTCTGTGCTACACCTGATAATTTACCCATTAGGTACCAGCGTGACCATATGGTCACGCATATCCCGACGAAGCCTTTCAATTTATGCAGGTTCAAAAAACCGCGGAAACGTCTCGGAAATATGCCTTGTGATAGCCTAGGGTACCCCTTACAGACACCATTTGGCAGAAATTTTTTAAATGCGAATGCATTTCATAGTCGGGCTATGTCAGGCATCCGGCGTTGGCGTTGTGCGGCGTTGGCGTTGTCTGCGGAGGAGGAGGAGGAGGATAGGTTGAGGAGGTGTGCGCGCCGGCAGGTGTTAGATGTGAAGCATCTTATGGCGAAGCTTAATCCGGTGGTGGTGGTGTACGGCGTGACCGCCCTTACTGCGCATGCGCAAACCCTTTAAAAAAAATAGATAAAAAACCTCCTCTCTCCCTCTCTCTCCCCCTAGGCATCCCTCCCCGCGGCAACCACACCCTCACTGCGCATGCGCCTCCCCTCCTCTCTCCCCTGCTACGCTCCCCCCTCTCTCCTCTAGGCATCCCTGCCCGCGCCGTCCACACTCCCACTGCGCATGCGCGTCCCACCTCTCTTCTCTCCTACGCTCCCCCCTCTCTTCTCTAGGCATCTCTGCCCGCAGCGTCCACACTCCCACTGCGCATGCGCACCCCACCTCTCTCTCCTCTCCTACGCTCCCCCCCCTCTCCCTCTCTCGCCTGGCGACGCCGACACAGGCAGCGTCTGCTAGCGAGTTTCTTGGTTGAAAAAACCGACTGCTCGCGCTGCACAACCGTTCACTGGCTACCCCGTATATATGGCAATGAATCTTGACCTCCAAGGTGGTGCCGGTGGGAGATTTCTCCTGTGCGTTGTTGAACAATAAAAATTCGCAGCGTGCGCGTTAACTAAAAGCGGTCTGCGGCGGAGCTCGGCGGAGCTATATATGAAAAAAAAATTAAAAAATAAATAAAAAATTAAAAAAAAACAAGAAAAAAGCAAAAAAAAAAAAAAAAAAAAAGGCGCTGCGCCGTGCTCCCGACCGGGCTGCAGAAATCAGGCGCCTTTTTCCTTCTTCAAACCACAACCACCATATATAAATGGAGTGAAGCGCGCGCGAAATCCATTCGCATTTCCTCACGATTCCCTTCGGGGAGGTGGGGGGCTTTTCTATGTTTATTGTGGAGCTGCTAAAACAGGCGCGAAATAGTGGTTCTACATTTGGGCGCGTCGGCATGCAATGTTCCTTCGTTTAAGCGGATTTCTTCGTAGTATTATTTTTTGCAATAGCGTGATGCACATCTCCCTGTAGAGCACCTGTACTATGCGATCTCCGGCGAACATTTGAAATAGATTAACTAATGACTTGCTCGCGAACAAACGTGATGTTTTAGGTGTTAGCATATGGTCACGCTAGGCCGTTAGGCTCCGTATTTTCGTTAAGTTCGTTACTTCGTTTTACGCTCCTTGTAGAATCATTCCGCTACACTAACGTGCCAGTTTATTGTTTGCCCAGGTTTACTTTAAATTAAGTAGCTAGAATACTTGAAGAGGACGATACAGATCTGTCGCCTATCTACATTGAGCTATCGGAGGATACCTCCTACTCAGACGAAGACTTCGCTGATGAGGATTCCGGTAGTCTCATAGACAACCTTAATAAAATATATAATAACTGTTGGGGTTTAACGTCTCAGAACCACAATATGATTATAAGGGACGCTGTAGTGGAGGGCTCCGGAAATTTCGACCACCTGGCCTTCTGTGCACCTAAATAGTAGATAACCTAAGTAGCGCGCCAGCTTAGAGCAGGTGCTAAAACGGTGCTTGCTGACGGCCGGCGCATTGGTGGAGGCGGCTGTGATGAAGATAAAGCAGAGAATGAAGAACAAAGCGATGAATCGCCAATATCTGCTCAGGTGTAGGAGATGAAACCCTTACGCGAAGTTATCTTCAATTGCACAGAAGAAGATCCAACCCAGGTAGCACACATGGTCTAGAAAACGTTTTTTTAAGGGATAAATGGGATAAAACGGATTCTAAACCATTTTCGACGTTTTAAAAACGTCACAGAAAAGCCGTTTTACATCTGTTTTTGATAACGTCTTGTAAAGAGATATTTCAAGACGTTTGCCTGATTCTAAACCATTTTCGACGTTTTAAAAACGTAAGAAAAAATCCGTTTTATATCTGTTTTTGGTAACGTCTTGTAAAAAGATATTTCAAGACGTTTGTCTGATTCTAAACCATTTTCGACGTTTTAAAAACGTCACAGAAAAACCGTTTTATATCTGTTTTGGTAACGTCTTGTAAAGAGATATTTCAAGACGTTTGTCTGATTCTAAACCATTTTCGACGTTTTAAAAACGTCACAGAAAATCCGTATTATATCTGTTCTTCGTCACGGCTGCAACGTCTTGGAAAGAGATATTTCAAGACGTTTTAAAAACGTCACGGAAAAGCCGTATTATATCTGTTTTTGATTACGGCTGCAACGTCTTGTAAAGAGGTATTTCAAGACGTTTGTCTGATTCTAAACCATTTTCGACGTTTTAAAAACGTCACAGAAAAGACGTCTAGAAAACGCACTTTATAAGACGTTTTCTCTCCGAGCAGCACAGCGCGCGCCATTTGGTCGCTGCATGCACGGGCATGCACAAACCGTTGAGAATTGAAATTTGAACTCGAGCCTGCGCACGCCATTTCTGATTGCGCGAAAAAAGTAACGCGCAAAAGGATAAAGGGAAGTGGTGTCGACATTGCATCAGCATTTATGAAGGTTTCAGAGTTCGTTAACCAGTAAACTTTAAGTAATTTACTCGGCGATAGCGGTCTAACTTCCTCGCGAAAGTCTGAGCACTGACTGTATCCATCCGCGCGACTGTTGCTTCTGCAATGTCAGTTATGTTCGGCGATTTCGCATGTGCGGTCGCACTCGCCGGTCGAGCCCTCTGTTGATTTGTTGCGTGCTTGTGTCGTGATTCATGGAGTCTATGAACGCAGCTGTGAAGAAATTATACTTCGCTGCGTGTGAAACTTGTGGACCCGAATTCAAGTGTGTCTCTGTGGAGCGACTGAGTGACGGTTAGGCGTAGTGCCGTAAGATTCCCGGCGGAAGAATGCACTCATCAGCTTGCACGCGGGACGCCATCACAACTTCATTTCTTCCATGCTCGATAAACGTACGTGGTTACGTGATGTGCGATTAGTTTTCGTTAGATTTGCGGATTCTCTGAACCACGGGCTTCTGTTGTTTTTGAAGGTAGGTTCATTTTTTATGTCATTTGAGCTCGGTATATGAGAACCACATGGAGAACCATCACAAATGAAAAAGCATGTTGCGAATATTGCAGCACTGGTTACATGTGCGACATGTTTCATCAATACCTGTGCACGGAATTTTCTCAGCATACGTGATAAAAAGCTGTCCGAACGTAAATGCAGGCCATGGTTTCCGTTCACGTTCGAACGAACATGAGCGGAAACTGTATTTATATCTGTTAGCCTAACTTCAATAAAATGACTATGTTTTCTCTTGGCCGTTTGATAAGGTAGTTTCAAGATATAGATTAGGTTAAGCTACGTGTGCCGTGTAATAGGCAGTTTCAGAATAGGCTACGCAAAGATAGCGTTGGTTGGGCACGTATGCTATTTCCGCCACTTAACGTGAGTGCGCAAGATGATGGGGTACGACGCATGTGCAGAAGCCAGTATTACAATAAGGTGCGCAAAGATAGCGATTGTTGTGTACGTAGCGTATAACGCATGCGCAGTGGCGACGAACGCTAACGAAATGCTTTGCGCACCGAATTCTAAAACTGCATAGAAGTTACGGCATGTGCCATCCGCTTCGTTGTGTCACAGAAGTTTGTGGATAGCAGAACATTTTCAGCGACAGCGTACTAGTTCATGGTTTCTTCCCCGGTACTACCTTTGCGTAACGACAGCCTGGGCGCGCTTTTCTGTTAGTTGCGAATCTCTGAGGGCATGATCAGAGTCAAAGACGCGTTTCACGGGGAGGAGTTCAGCATTTTATCTCATGCTGTGATTTCTCAGTGCTGCCTTGACTATCTCGATGCGCTTTCGAACTTGTGATTTATATGTTTTCCCTTCAGTGTTAACCTTTCTCTGTTAAGCTGGCACTTCTTAGCAGAACCAAAAGGTTCTCTTGCGCGTCTCTTGTGCCTGGTTAAATATAGCTTGCCCGCTCTCTGTCGCCGTACGGTGTTATCGAGTTTTCAACTTTTCACACCGTCCTATTTTTGGAATTATAGCATATAATGAAATTATCTTTTCTCCTATTTATTGCAGGTGGTACTCGCCCTAGATGTTTAGAAACAAAGGCTACACCAACTAAATTATAACTTTCTTCTTAATGAGGGGGTGACCGGCAGGTTTTCGTATGAATAAAAATGGATGTCGAGAGAAAATAGGTTTTGTTGTGCTCCTTGTTGTATGTTGCTGTAATTGACAGCGTTCATATTTTCTGCTAGCCATGGTACATTTCAGGTTAACTAGTGTGCTCTCTCTGGAGATGTCAGACAATAATTCCTGTGTTAAGTTTTGTACGCTGCATTTCGAAGACTGAAACCGTTACTTATTTAATGGACGCAGCTTGAAACATGAATGCTGCATCCACAAATATTTTATAACTAACGTCTAAGATGAGACCTCGTGTTCAGAACGTTTAGTCTTACTTCTGTAATGATGCCAGAGTTCTTCGTCAACACTTTTTAAGCGAGACGTCTTCCAACAGAGTCATGTTGTAAGAAAGTTCCCAAAAGTTACATTTCGTGAACAATACACTTCAGCAACAGTGATTTTGCAAGCCATTTACGTTCTTCTTTTAATACGTATTCTTGGCTGGATGTGCCAAATATTATTTTGCGGTTTTGTTTTCTTATTAGTGTTTTCAACACTTTGGAGTCGATCTCCACTAGATATGGTCTTAAGGAGCCCTACTCAACGATTGTTTTCGAATGAAGAGAGACGTACATACACCAGGTGTTTGATGCATGCCTCCTTTCTTGCTTACAATGCTGTGTTGACTGTGGCTCGGTGTAGCGTCTTCTAACTCATTCAGCTATCGTACTTGTGGGGCAGATTCATCAATGTGCGATAACAGCAACTGTGTAGAGACTGTCGATCACCTCTTGTGCCGCTGTCCCGAATTTCAACATCGCCAGACTCTCCAGTGTGCCTTCAGGAGACTTTACGGTCGGCCTATCACTGAAAGAAAGATTTCGGGAGTATGGTTTCACGGCACATCAGCCCAGAAAACTACACGAGCCTTCCTGCAGTACTTCAAGGCAACAGAATTGAGCGACCGTACGCTCCTGTGTGTGTGTGTGTGTGTGTGTGTGTGCGTGTGTGTGTGTGTGTGTGTGTGTGTGTGTGTGTGTGTGTGTGTGTGTGTGTGTGTGTGTGTGTGTGTGCGTGCGTGTGTGTGTGAGTGTGTGCGTGTGTCAGTGTGTGTTTACATGCGTGCGTGCGTGCGCGCGTGTGTGTGTGAGTGTGTGCGTGTGTGTGTTGTGAAATGTGTCTCTTTCTTTCTATTTTTCACTCCCTCATTCCCCGCCCCATAAGTAGGGTAGGAAACTGGACGCTATTGAACCACCCCGTCTACCTCTATTCCTTCTTTCTGTCTCTCCTTCTCACGAAAAAAAGTTAAGCGGAAGATGAAGCGTTGAGGAGACTTTCAACATGGCGGCTGTCTTCGTCAGGGCCCTGACGGAAGCTAGACCACTTGCCGAATCGTCGGCTTCAGCGACATCACCTTTTCGACGAATTCACTTCATCCTAGTGTTTTATTCAGTAGAACTGATTGATAGAACGCTTACATATTGCAGAATGGCTGTACCAGGTATAAGTTTTCTCATATTGCATTGTAAGTTGTTTGACAACAATATTGCTAATGATGAATCGTGCAACAAAAAAGTGTTCTGGAAGGTTGGATACCATATAGCTGCAATTTAACTACCGCGATATTCTGTGTTGTTTTGCCGCTTCTGTACGATATCTAGTCGCATGCTGTATCTGATTTTGGGGTTTTTACGTTTCTATTGTGTACAGGAATCGTTGCTGTTTGACGTAATAAATATACGACATCACCACTTTTGTCTGTGAATCTACTGAGCTCTCGCTCTGTAATAGTAATTACAGAATAAAGTAACTGTAATTACTTTAACAGAGAGATCTTGCTATAAACGTGCACTAAATGCACGTACAAAAACAAAACAGCAAATAGAAAAGAGATTCTGCACGACGTTTTAAAAACGTCTAGAAAACGTCTTTACAAAGACAATGCGATGGGACAGGAATGGGATTTTTCAAAACGTTTTAAAAACGTTTTCTCTCAGAAAGGGATTTTTTAAAAACGTTTTTAAAACGTTTTCTACCAGAATGGGATATTTCGTGACGTTTTAAAAACGTTTTCTAGATGGTCTTAAAAACGGATTCTAGCCGGACATTAGACGAGATATAAAACGTTTTCTAGACCTTTTGCTTCTTTTCCGTGACGTTTTCTAAACGTTTATATGGTCTCGGATAAACGTTTAGAAAACGTCAATTATCCGTTTTGTGCTACCTGGGAAGTGCCTCGCCTTAATGCTGTTCACCACTATAACTGCTTCTCGGGAGGCACTTACCAGATGGATGCAAACGTGGGCGCCTACCGGATTGCAATTCGTTGCAAGAAATGGTGGTGGTGAGTGATATTGACTTTGAGACGTAGCCGTCAGCAACGTGCGGTGCTTATTCGCAGCACATGATCCAACGTCAGTCAAGTTGATTTCCGGAGGCAAATCCCCGAAAGCTACCTTACAAATGGGATAACGAGCCAAAAGGGAGTCGCCGTCGAAGAACGTCGAAGCTTGTTCACAGTGGGCTCTGTGGTTCACATTTTGAACGAAAAACCAGACCACCTCTTCGGAACTGTGCCTAACGGCAAAAGTCGCACGTGTGCTGAAGACCACTGCAACAGCACGTGCCCACACAGTGCAGTAAATGTGACATCGGTATGTGCATTCCGTGCTTCAAACCATTTCAAAATAAGTGCCATACAAATCCATTATTTCATTTTTCGCGATGTGTCGAGGCCTGAAATAAAATTTGTCACTTTGTCATTTTTGCTGCAGGCCTAAGATCCTAGCGTGACCATATGGTCACGGGCCATATTTTGTAAACTCAGAACTCGTTCACGATCAAATTTTCACAGTAACCTATACAGATGCAGATACGATAAAATACCACATCTGTTTTCACAACACTCCTAAAAAAAAGAAACTGATCCCTAATTGGTTAAGATCCGATCTAGATGGGCAACAGCAACATTCACTTTTTTTATGTATCAGTCTAACGTCGAGTGCCCTACGTATGCGTTTCATTGGCGGAACATCACCGGCGGACAATTCTGAGCAGTTTTGTTACTGTGCTTGTGATGCACAAGAACATTAGGCGCTTGAATGTTTCTCGCCTAAGCTGCACAAAGCCGCTACATGGATTTGTGTATTATCAATAATAAGTAAGTGCTAATTATTGCCGCACTTGTGATGTGGGGCTCGAAGTATTGCCGACTGAATAGCTTACATGCTCTTGTTAGCTTCTGCTGTGACAATGACTAACGGTTATCACTAGCACAGTCACTGTTCTACCCAAAAGGTAGCTTTCGGTAGAGTGAGTGACTCACATTAGACGGCCACTTCGTTGATCAGTTGTTCAACGCAAGTAAATCATTGAAACTTTATAACACCTGCAATTACCTTCATGGGCCATATTCAAAGTACTTCTCTTTCGTAAACGTTATTGCAATGGTTGGCCGACTTCACTAATATATCTAGCATCAGGATTCGCCCAAACATTTCCGCACGAATGCTTTTAGCGGGAGAACTTTTACGTGAATACTGGTTCTGTGCGTTGACCAAACCTCACGATATTTATAGCGCTATGTCCTTTACATCCTTTCAGCCATTCACTATATGGCGCGAATGCTCATAAACTGCACGGATAGTTTCCTACTTATCTGTGTACACGTGTATATGCACGCGCGTGTTGTGGTCAAGCTTCACAAGCGCATTAGCTCCAGTGGTGTCACATAATTTTACCTTGGGAAAGTAGTAAAAACTCAACAAGGCGTGTTGCAGAGCTAGTTGAATGATTACTTGAGAAAATACGCTTGGCGAAAAAAAATTCCCCATCTCCCGCTAAAAGGAACCATGTGTGGATGCGAAGCAGCGGGGAGATAATTAGCTTGAGCGGGAGGAACGTCGCCGCTCTCATTTCACGGCAGCGGTCGGGGCGCTCATCGCGGCGCTGCACAGGAGAGAGAATGAGGCGCGCGCGCTCCGTCATTTTCATACCGCGGAACTACCGTGGCGCCCCCCAGCAGAGTATGCAGCTGTCGCACCACCTCTAGTGCGCCCCGCTCCGTAGAGGATTCCTAGAGGAGAGGACGGGGGGTACCGTAGGAGAGGAGAGAGAGGGGGGAGGGGACGTGCATGCCCTGTGGGATTTGGGACGCGGGCGCCGCTCCGTAGAGTAGATGATTCCTAGAGTAGAGAAAGGCGGTGAGCGTAGGAGAGGATAGGGGAGGGGACGCGCATGCGCTGGGGGGGGGGGGGGGGGTGTGGGACGCGGGGGGCCGCTCCGCAGAGTAGAGGATTCCTAGACGAGAGAAAGGGGTTGAGCGTAGGAGAGAGAGGGGGAGGGGACGCGCATGCGCTGTGGTGGTGTGGGACGCGGGAAGGAGAGACGGACTAAGCCCCCCTCCAAACACATGCAAGCAAGATCAAGGAATGGGGTCAACCTGGGCGACAGACACCACCTGCCTAGCCATTGCTAAGCAGCCTCCCTCTGCTCTCGGCCATGACTTTGATGACTGTGGTAGTGGTTGACGGCCTTCATATTACTACAGTGTTCTGGTTCGCATAATGGGTGCTTCCCTACTTCATGAAAGTGGCCGGACACGGGACGCGGGACGGCGGACGTGGGACGCGGGAGGGACGGACATAGCCCCCGAGCATAAGATGCTTCGCATCTAAAAGACTGGGACAAAGTGGAGACACGTTTTTGTTATGTGAAGACGTTTATTGGCGGGTACTCGGCGACGATGCACGACAGCGACAGTCAAGGCGGGGGACCGACTCTCAGCACGAGCTGCTCTTTCTCTTCGAAAAGGGCGACCCACGAGAAGGCGCTGGAGAGGACAACCCACTGTGTAGTTCCAAAGCTTCGCTACAATTACCCCGGGTACGAAAAGGGAGCCGCCTGGCCACCTAACAGCTGGTTACTATGAGCGGGTCATGGTAGACCTTGAGGCGCTCCATGTTGACAATGTCGCGTCCTCGACGGCGCATGTCCGTAGATGGTTCGATGGGTTCGATGAGGTAGTTTACAGGGGAAGTGCGTTCGACGACACGGTAGGGGCGTTCGTATTTGGGCAATAGTTTTGAAGACAGGCCAGTTGCAGTGGTAGGGATCGAGGGCCATGCGAGCGCTCCAGGGAGGAATGTGGGCGCAGAAGTGCTGGTGTCAGCGCGAATGCTCTTCTGCCGCTCTTGATCATGTGTAGTAAAGGTCTCTGCAAGCTGTCGACACACTTCAGCAAGCCTGGCTGTGTCAGAAAAAGGCGCACACTCAGATGGATCCGGCTTGTATGGAAGTATCGTGTCGATGGTGTGCGACGGGCGCCTTCCATATAAAAAAAAGAAAGGTGAAAAACCAGTAGTGCTCTGAGGGGGCGGTATTATAGGGGTGGTATCGCGCGCTGTAGCCGCGGGGAGGGCGGCGGTTTCAGCGTATCGCGTGAGGTGGTCTACAGCGACGATGGCCCAGCGGTTACCAGCCGACATTAGTGGAAGTGGCCCATACAAATCGATACCAACGCGCCCAAACGGCCGGTCAGGGCAAGGTAGAGGTTGCAGACCTGCCGGCGACAAGTGCGTTGAAGTTTTTGTGGCGCTGACAGTCTATGCAGGAGCGAACGAATTTCTGCACGTAGCGGTACATCCCTCGCCAAAAGTACCGTTGGCGAATGCGGTTGTAAGTCTTCGGCAGCGACTGCGGCAGCTGCTACTAACGGCCCACCCTGACGTGCGAGTGGCCAGCGGCAAACCGCCACCGCCCCTTCCGGAGACCGGCCTGGAGAGGTGGGAGCGGTGGCTGCTGCTGCGCCTGCGGACGGGCAGCGTCTGGCCTGCGGCACGCATGTACACCAAGGCAAGGGTCCATGCCCATCGCCTGCGTGCCGCAGATGCGGCGACGACGAAACACTGGAGCATATCATATGCTCCTGCCCTGCTTTGGCCGCTCAACGATTTGTGATGGCGCACCGCTATCGCCTGCTGGGTCTCCCTGCGACAACTGCGGAGGACTTCCTTTTTCCCGCGCGGTGGAAGATACCGGCCCTTCGAGCGTTCCTCGAGTTTGCCGTTCCTGCAGACCTCGCCGCCTATAGCCGAACGCTTGCCTTCGTGCTCCTGCCTGCGCTGACAAGATACCCTCTTGCCATGCTACTCTCTCCTCCTTTCTATCTTCTCTTCTTCCTATCCTCTTTACTTCCCCTTCCCAAAGGGCGCTGAGCCGTGCCCCCCACGTCGAGAGGCAGAAAATAGCGCCCTTTTTTTAAATGCGAAGCATTTCTTAGTGAACTTCGGCGACTTTGAGCGTATGTATCTATCTATCTATCTATCTATCTATCTATCTATCTATCTATCTATCTATCTATCTATCTATCTATCTATCTATCTATCTATCTATCTATCTATCTATCTATCTATCTATCTATCTATCTAGCCGCCTACGACTTTGTGCTCTCCCTGGCCGTATCGTTAATGGGATTTATACCAAATTTGGTATGGCATAACATGACTGTATGAAGAACATAAATGGCTGGTCATATCATGAAAATCATGAATAACTTGTCATGAAAAGTATGATTTACATGCCACGCTCATGGCGCGCTCGCGGCCGTTTCGTTAGCTTGACATACACCAAATTTGGGATTGAGTGACATGACTGTATGACGAACATAAATGACAAGTGGTAATATGAAAATTATGACTTCATGAGCGGCATGACTTGCATTCCACGGTCATAGCGCGCTCGCGGCCGTTTCGTTAGCTTGATATACACCAAATTTGGTATTGAGTGGCATGACTGTATGACGAACGTAAATGACAAGTTACCAGGTAATATGGAAATCATGACATGTCATGAGCGACATGACTTGCATTCCACGCTCATGGCGCGCTCGCGGCCGTTTCGTTAGCTTGATATACACCAAATTTGGTATTGAGTGACATGACTCTATGACGAACATAAATGACAAGTCGTAATATAGAAATCATGACTTGTCATGTGCGACATGACTTGCATGCCACGCTCATGGCGTGCTCGCGGCCGTTTCGTTAGCTTGATATACAGCAAATTTGGTATTGAGTGACATGACTGTATAACGAACATAAGTGGCAGGTGGTAACATGAAAATCTTGGCATGCATGTCATCTACAATGCCATTTACATGCCACGCTCATGGTGCGCTTGCGTCCAGTTCGCTAGCTTGACATACACCAAAATTGGTATATCGCGACTTGACTGTATGACCAACACAAATGACAGGTCGTAACATGTAAAACATGACATGAAAATTATGTGAAGCATGATTTGCTCCTTCCTGGCTGCTTCGCATTACATCGATTCCCACAGTGCGTGGGATCTGCCGGCTTTTATCTTCTTCTTTTCCCCAACCACTCTCTCTCTCTACCCCGGAGTGCGCACATTGCGGATCAAAGTGGAACGACTCGCATATGTCAAAGCGCAGACTGCGGGGTATGACTAGTAGCCACTGGCGCCCGTCACCGTTGTAATTGCGTCGGTGGAGGAGGTCGTCGCGAACGGCGAAACTGTTGGCTTGACGACGCAACGCGCGAGTGGATGGTGTTGCCGATGGATCAGTCAGCAAGTCTATCAGTGAGGCAATCTATTGATCATTGCGCTGTTCGGTAGCGATGGTATGAAGTCTGATGGAAGAAACGGCAAGGTGAGACGCTGAGCTGTGGGCATTGTCGTCAGGCAAGGGAGAGCGCGACAGGGCGTCGGCGTCAGCATGCTCGCATCCGTGGCGGTACAGCACGTGGATGTCGTAGTCTTGCATGCGAAGTGCCCAACGGGCGAGGCGGCCTGAGGGATCCTTCAATGACGACAACCAACACAGTGCGTGATGGTCGGTGACGACATCAAATGGGCGACCATACAAATAAGGTCGGAACTTCATAAGGGCCCAGATGATTGCCAGGCATTCTTTCTCCGTGACGGTGTAATTGGTCTCGGCTTTTGTAAGCGTACGGCTTCCATACGCCACGACATATTCCGGGAACCCTGGCTTGCGCTGCGCAAGGACAGCGCCGAGGCCAACAGCACTGGCGTCCGTATGTACCTCTGCAGGGGCGGTAGGGTCGTAGTGGCGTAGTATGGGAGGCGACGTCAACAAACGACGGAGCGTTGCGAAAGCGTCGTCGCAGTTTGACGACCACGAATGGAAAAGATCAGCAACGTCACAGCAGAAGACTGGAAGAACAATGTTAGGCACGTAATGGACCTTGAAGCAAATTTCAGACTTGATACGTCTGAAAGTGATTACATACAGCCCATCGTTATCCAACTGGTTGAAGGTTAAACTGGAGAGAGCGACTCCTACTCCCGAGCTATCCGGCATTGAGCACCCCCCAAGAGGACTAATGGCTTTTTATGAATCAGAAAAGCCGTTTAAGGGCCACCAAAATTTTGCTGGTAGGGGTGCATTTTTCCTTAAATTTTTATTTTACTGAAGTTTATTTTCCTTTAAAGTCGGAGGGTGTTTTTCGGAGTTTATTATTACTTTTTGGAGGAAATTCGGAGATTACCGCGGTTTATTTATCGCTAATCCCCAATTCTCCGAAAATCGGAGTTTAATTTAGCGCTCTGTAATTAGCGCTCTGTTTATACTCCGAAATCGGAGTTTAAACAGAGCGCTAATTATTATAACATATCACACATCGAGGACGAACGCCGTTGTTCGCCTGGGTAATTCAGCCTAAATGCGCGCCGTAAAAAATGAAAAAAAAAAATAGCAAAAAAAAAAGTCACACCCCATCAAGCTACGCCGCGCCTCTGCCGCGGTGTGATTGGATATGGCGGCAGTGTCGCCTCGCCATATCCAATCACACCGCGGCAAAAGCGTGAAGTCGCGCCACTGAAGAATCCCCCCAAAATTCCTCGCCACTCCTATCTCTCTGGAGGAAGTTACACTAATGAATTTATTTGCCTGTATCTATGCTCACGACGGCATGAAAAAGATTGCCTGCAGGTGTAAAAGTAGCATTTCTTCAAAGCAGGGCCTAGTTACGGAGAAATCGCTAGATCGGTGGCAGTGAAGCGATGGCATTTCGTAGGTTAACTGCGACACCGGCACCGTCTCCGAATCAGCTGCCTCTGCGAACCGGCTCGCCTCGGTTCAACCTTTTCTGTTCACAGCGAGGGTACCAAGAAAAGGAGTTGCCTATGCGAACGTAAGACAGAGAACACATGATAATTTTATTGGGAAAAACGAACGACCTACGGCGACTCCGATTATTAGAAAATGGTGTCAGCAACGGTGTATACGCACACATGGATTTGCCGCTTTGACGCGTCAGAGATGGTGCGATGCTGTGATGTGCTCCTCGCCAGCAAACATTGGCGCAGCCGGGAGAGGGGGGTGCTTGAAATCTTTTCGAAATTTTTGAGGTTTGTGTGTGTATACACGCACTCACACAAACGCACGCACGAACATAGATAAGGCCTGAATACGTTCATATAGTCAAACTATATGAACAGATCGAGCTCGCCGTGCTTGTTCGCCTCAAGTTTATGACTAACGTGTCGCTGATGCCCCATATATATATATATATATATATATATATATATATATATATATATATATATATATATATATATATATATATATATATATATATATATATATATATATATGTATATATTGTTAAGACGTTTATTGGAGGGCACTCGGCGACCATGCACGACAGCGACAGTCAAGGCGGGGACCGACTCTCAGCACGAGCTGCTCTTTCTCTTCGAAGAGGGCGACCCACTGTATAGTTACAAAGCTTCGCTACAATATATATATATATATATATATATATATATATATATATATATACTTCGACAGGCTCCTACACAAAGAGCTTCAATACAAGGAGTGACCGTTTCCGGTTGCATTTGACCTCCATGCCTTGCAACCCTAGCATTCGCAACTCCCTAAAACGCTCCGTGTGCCGGCAACACTGATCGAAAAAAACGAAGATGGCTACGCTCAACAGGGTCAACGCGGCACTTTTGCTTGGCGATGTGCTGAAGTTTCTTGATTGTGGCGTCGGATCGCGTTGCTTCGTCGAAGGCGAAAGTGTGCTGGCCGCTGACGACCTCATTCTCATTGGCATAAAGGATTTCACTGGCGAAAGAGCGGAAATAGTTGCCCTGTGCGTGCAAACATCGAGCCTGTTCGGCGAACCGCATCAGATTTACTTCAAGTTGAAGAACCTGTCCCGCTAGCCGAAAGTTGAAGAAGGCAACTGCTCATGTGTAGCGAGCCTCTCCGAAAGGTACAAGCACTTGTGCGCTGCGTTTCTGCACTGCTACGGGTAAGGCCTTCACAGTTTTCGAGGAACTCTGCGCTGCGACTCGTGTTGCCGATTGCATATATCCCATTCATTTCCGTTGTCCCGTCAAAAGCAAGAATACGCATGCCGTTCACTTGATTACAGAACGGAGCTATGCCTAGGACAGTGTATCTTGAGATAAGGCAAATCGTAGTTTCGCATTTAATAGGAGTGCTCATTTCTTTTCGTTCGCCGATCTATGTTATTAGGTTTCTAATAAATAAGGTCGTATGCTTCCCAACACTCGGTTGTTCGCGTTGGCAGTATTTGATATTCGAAGCAGATATATACACACACACTACACACGCAGAAACATAATATATACACGCACGCACGAACATATATATACACGCACGCTACGCACGCACAAACTTAAGGACAGGGTGGTTGAACCCCACCCCGCCCCCCCCAAAAATGCCAGCTGTGCGACCCTGGTAAAAGTATCAATAAAATTTAAAAAACTCATAACTAATCAAAATAAATAATTTTTTAATTAACCACGTTATGTTTCCGGAAATTAGCGATCGTTTATTCAGTGGAATATTAGTGATAAATGCATCACTCGGAAACCAGCTGCACTGTCGGAAAAGAACCAAGGGATACGGCAGCAAATCGTACGCTCCAAGCGCTGGAACAGTCGCTTTGTGGAGCTCTTAAATTTCTTGCGAGCTGACGAACCTAAACTGTCAGCGCGCCGCGTTTAATGAGAACACAGCACCGTCTGTACACACCGCAGAGCAAACGCAGACATAAACACCTTACGTTTGTCAATAACAAATACATTTTCGGTTTCACTACTACAGTTCAGGCGGAAGGAACGTACGTCAGTGACAGGGGCGTAGCGAGAAATTTTTTTCGGTGAGGTACACCCATCCTTTATGTATACTCGCGCGTGCATTTGTGCGCGTGTACATACACACATGCGAAATCAAAAATTTTCGAGGGGAAGGATTACAGCAGCTTAATTTGAGAATGGGTAGCACTACGACTTGCACAGAAAACAAGCATACGCGAAAAATACACTCAAACAAATAACGCAACAAATTTCCTGCAGCGCTTGCTTATATAAACGAAACTATACTACGCTCTTTGAGAAGTCCGAATATTGACAAGAATGCACACGCGCTAAATAATAGTGTACTCACTGGGGAAAATGAAGTCGTCGCGAGCGAAGTGATTAGAACAAAACCACCATAGTGTCCGTCACCTTTCTGCTCTACGCCGTTCTCCGTCGCGCGTCGTCTGCTGAATCCTTCGGGAAGTGGTAGTACGATACATTGCCACCTTTCCACCGCGATGCCACGCATTGCGGCACACAGCAATGGTCTTTGGACATCGCTTTCTTCTTTTTCGGGCTCGCGCATGCGGCATGGCGCAAATGAAGGAACTATGCGGCCGCTTCTCAACGCGCGCAACGTGATAACTAGAGACCGGATTATAGGCAAATGCCTATTTTTTTTCCTTGCGTTCCTATCGTGCCACTTTGATATATGAGCACGAATTAGGGGTTAGGGAGGGCTTTTTATAGTGTTTTTTATAGTGCCTATAAATGCCTATTTTTGGGGTTTGTGCCTAAATGTCTATAAGTGCCTATAAATGCCTATTTTCCAAATGGGTGCCTATATGAACACTATTTAAACTCAAATTTTGCTTTCGAGTAATGTTTGAGACCGTAATTCATATTACCGGGCAAAATTGACGCTTCGGAACTTTATGGGGTGCCACAAGTTAGTTCCCTAGTTCAAAAAACTTCCGGTAAGCAACCGAGCAGTGAAATGGGACGCGCCGGCCACTTCACCCCACCGCACTGACATGCCGCCAGCGGTTGGAGCAGGGTGAGTAGGAAAGGAAAATGCGCTATTTCTGCAACCCTAAATGGGAGCACGTCCCAGCGTATACAGTGCAATGGGGAGAGGAAAATAAAGGTGGCAAGAGGAGAGGAGAAAAGAGCTGAGTGGCGTTCGTGGCCGAGGACGTGGAGGGAGGCTTTTACAGCCGGTTTTCCAGTCCAGTTTTCCCAAGGAATTGAAGCACCTCCTTGAAGACGTGGGTGTGGTGGGGGGGCAGAAAACAGTAGGTACCCCTCTGTGCAGCAGCAGGAAGATGGAGAACGAATGCGAAACCATGCATGGAGTGCCGTCAGGGGAATGTAGAGTGCAGGTAAAAAAAATCAGATGTGCATTTGGGTTTTGTTTCGTTTGTAATTTACTTCTTAAAGGGCGCTTCACCAAGTCACATAAGAAACTTTTAGTTAAACACTGGAAGTTGTTGCGTGCCCAATGAAGAGCTTTATACCACAATAACTTTTTGATTGGTTCATCACGAGCCGCGAAAGCATGATGCTGGTGGGTGAGCTTGAAACCTTTGCCACTGGCGAGCCAAATTTCTTCCCTGCCCTCTTCGGTATCGGAGGAACTCGGAGCCGGAAGATCACACGACGCAGACGCATGAACACGTCATACGCACGCAAGGTTACACTGGGTGCGCTTGACATGCCCAAGCCAGGTCGTGCACACAAGCGGTGTTGTATCGTTTCAGCGTTCTAGTGTAGTGCCCGTTTGTGTGGGATGGATCCCTTTTTGCGCTCGAAGAGGCTGGCATGGATGATGTATCCTTACCACGACACAGCGCGTCGCACCGCTGGAACTGCTGTAATAGACAATGTATCAAAAACACGCCAAGCGTTGTCAGGGGCTGGCGCCGGCACGACGCGGCAACGGCGAGAACACGGACGCAAATGAAATAGAGGTAGCTTAGTCTCGCATCGCACTCGATTCGAAGTACAATAATAAATAAAAACGCACACAGATTCCATTTGTATGTTTTAATATTTCTACCACTTTCATTGTTCTATTCAAGCAACAGATTGCACAAATTACACATGTCGCCTCGCATCATTCTCGCAGAGTCACGTACAACTCTGAGTACGCAGGACCATTCCTTGTTGTACGTCACCTCCTCCATATTGGTGCGCGCGCCCGTGAGATCACGGGCAAGCGGCGTTTAGTCTGACATTTCACCTCTTTCCGGGGTGCGTAGCTTTGCAAATCTTGGCAGACGTGATCGTTAGCGCCCAGTGCATGCATTACGCTTGCCAGCTCGAAATGCTCAAACCTGGTAAGGGGGCCTTTAAGGTGTTCACAGACAGAGGATAAATTGACCCTGTGCGATTACCCCAGGCCAATACGAGGCTAAAAGACCCTTCATGCCTTTTAGCGGTCTGGATATTGGCTCCTGGGCTGCCCTTCGTAGAAATGCCGAAAAGAAAGAGACCCAGGAGCGTGTTTATTCGACGCGGGCACCTAACTCACCAATGCTGGACAATAAAAGAAGAGACCGTGTTCTGGAAACCGTGCGGGAAAACGGACAATAGCATGGCGAGTTAAACCATTGACGCCTTTGTGCCATCATAAACGGTAAAATTTGTTTGCTTTCCAGTTGTAGACACAGGAAAGCAAACCTTTCTTTGAAAATTTCAGTTTTTGTACATTTTTATTGTGCCTATATTTACGATTTTGGGGGCCTAAAACTGTGTTTTGTCTGCCTGTTTTTGGCGCCTAAAACGCGATTTTTTAGTGCCTAAAAATCCGGCCTCTAGTGATAACATATCTCCTGTCAAGGTTGACCCTGTTAGGGCTGTTTCCAGGTGCGGCCGCTAGGTGGCGAGCGCTCAGTTGGAATCACGAATAGTTTGTTCATTCTCAACGACACGGTGTTGTTTGTTTGATTTCGAGCTTCTAAAAAACCGAAAGTTTCCCGTCTTCCTATATGCCTATAGGCATTTAAAAGTTACCTGCCGTCTAAAAATGTTGTAATTGCCCGATCAAGGGTCTAACACATATCTTCGCCAACCAAATCGGCCTGTTTTATTGCAAGCAAGTAATGCACGCTGTTGCGGCGTTTTGAATGAACGAGTTTCCGCTGATGAAACGTGAAGATAGGATATCTGTTGTCTTACAACCCATTAGTGGGGGTGTGCGAATATTCGAGTTTCGAATTCGAGTCGAACAATACTTAATCGAATAATTTGATTCGACTTTCGAATAGCTAGTATTCATAGTTTCGAATAATTCGACAGCGTGAATATCTAAAACGCGACAAAGGCAATGGTGCAACATGCTTAGGGCAGGCGGCAATAACAACCGCTAACCTCGTTACAGTAGGCCTTTCGGTAAAACTTGCACCAATATCCTGGTTCAAGAGCGAGTACATGCTGATTTTAAAGGAGATTGTGTCAAGCCCTTCAAAAACAGCCCTCCCGCAACGAAGGCACGGACTTCTTGCGTAGTTCGGTGCCATACGCCGCAAGCGCTGTAAAGCTTTGGCCCTCGATCCCTCAGTGATTGGCTTCCCATGCAAGAATTTGTTCAATCTGCGCAGTCGCTACTGACGCGACGCGCCACTCGTTCACAAACTCCCATTGTTCCGGCGCGCTTTTAAAGCGCTGCTGCTAACGGGCGCCCAAGGCGATGTAGCGCAACATTACCGTTATCAGATGAGCGGTATTGCGCGACCATAGGAAAAAAAAAATAAGGCAGCTTCGCCCTGAGGGTGCCAAGCCTTAAGGGAGTGCGGAGTTTGGTAGGTTTTCTCTTTCTTTCCTCCTGTCTATCTCTCTTTCTCTTTTTCCTTTTTTTTCTGCATTTTTTTCTCTGTTTACTTCTATTAATTTCTTTTTGTCTTTGTCTATTTATTTCTATTTCTTTCTCTTTCTGTTTTCCTTGATTTTTCCCGTTTATTTCTTTTCTTTCTTTTTCTATTTCTCGCTTGCTTCCTCTTTTTTTCTCTTTTTAGACGTGGTTTTGCCAGCGTTACACAAAGCGACGACAGCATACGACAGAATACTAAAGCCTGGGCCCCTACAAGTCCTCCGCACTTGTCATACCAGCGCTCGAAAAACACGAAGAAGAAAGCTTCTCCTTGGCGCGAGCGCGCGCTCACTTATCATCATCAAGGCGCTCTAAGAACAATAGGAAGTAGGCGCGAGGGCGCGCTCACTTATCTTCATCAAGGTGCTCTAAGAACAAGAAGACTTCTCGTTGGCGCGAGCGAGCGCTCCATATGCTGCAGATGGCTATGCCATTCGTAGTTTTGCAGCAACTTTTGCTTGTGTTGCGCCAAGCTACGACAGCATACGATGACAGCAGACAACAGCATACGACAGCCCAGGCCCCTAAAGTGCTCCTCACTTAAAAACTAGCTACCGTATTCCATCTGTGAACCTTTAGGATGTTAAGAGTGGCGTTGCTGACATGAATAACGGCTCTTCTAGCATGCTTGCGCGTCCCAAAAAGCTGGAAAAGAAAATGTAAAAGAAAACCGGACAAATGCGTAATAAACCTCCCAGCACGCCATGACGTCTCTATTTTTCTTTTGTCTTGCCGTAAATGGCGATACACGTTTCGTGTAAATATGCTATTCGATATTCGATTCGAATTCGATATTTTTGGCCGCTATTCGACACTATTCGCTATGAAATTTCACTATTCGCACACCCCTAGTTTGTTTCTCGTCTGTCCGTGTGCGTTTATGCGCACGTGTGAGTGTGTGGATGTTTGCGCGTGTAATACATATTGCAATGGGTATGAGCCCAGCAAGAAGTAGAAGAAGAGCACGCGAGCTGGTGCAGCCTACCGACGCCATCATTGCCCGTAGATCAACGTCGCCCTGTAAGTAAACATCGTTCAGCCGCAACTGTAACAGTTTTGTGGTGGAGGTGCGGGGTAGTTCGAACAAAACGATGGAGCCGCTGCCACTAGGTCTACGCCGAAGCCGACGCCTCGCTCGACTGCCTCCGACACTACCGGAGTTCCCGATGTCTAACAACGGCGACCAACATTCATCTACAACTCCTCCGGCGCACACAACCAGCGCCTGAATGCGTCAGATGGAGCCACGCCCATTTTCAGGAAGACCCGGTGAGGACGTGGAGGAGTGGCTCGACCACTACAAGCGCGTCAGTAAGTGCAACGGCTGGAACCCCGCGGCTCAGCTAGAGCATGTCGCTCTCTTCCTGACTGACACTGCGCTGGTGTGGTTCCAGAACCACGAAGAAGCATTAACAACCTGGGACCGTTTCGCTACGGAAATCATGGAGGGCTTCGGTGATTCCGACAAGAAAAGGAAGCGAGCGGAATAGACATTGCTCCAGCGTGCTCAAGTGCCAGGTGAGACCTGTACAACGTACATAGATACGATCCTCAAGTTATGTAGGACTGTGAATCCTCGATGTCCGAAGAGGGCAAAGTTGGGCGCCTGCTGAAAGGCATTGCTGATGATGTATATAACTACCTAATCGTCAAGGAGAGTCTTTCATCAGTCTCTGGCGTCATCAGTCATTGCCGCACATTTGAGACTTTGAAGCTACGCCGCATCACGCCAAAGTTCGGAAGGTTAGTGAATGTTGGAACCGTTGTGAGCGTAGATGACAGCTACAGTTTTCAATTGTCGATCGGCATGGTTGTGTTTTTAACCAACCTCATGAGCCTGCGTCGGCTGTATCCTCATTGTCGACCCTGTCTGGGGGGGGGCAGACTCTCGAGCCGATCAGCTGCGACAACAACGACGTTCCTTTCCCGAAAACATGACGTATGATCAACGTACTCGTAGGCCTACCAACACAAATCGGCATCCAGAAGATCGCGTTTACTACCAGCAGCGCTCTAGGGTTCACCCCGATGCCTACAATCGCACCTCACCTGTCTGTTACAGCTGTGGTGCCATAGGACACATTTCTCGTTTTTGTCGCCGGCGACGCGAGACAAGGTACGGACCACCACCGTCTTGGTCTAGCGCTGAACAAGGACATTTCGATGATAACTGGCCGACTGAACCTCGTGCAGCAACCAGCTCAGGCTCGCCACCCAGGAATCCCTTCCGTCATTACTGTAGAAGGAGTGACTCGCCCGCTTCAGACCGCAGCCTGACGCCACCAACAAGTCGCCTACGCCGCTCACCGTCGCCACGGCACCGTGCTACGTCACCGCCACCCTCGGGAAACTAGCCGGCACGACCGATCGAGGTAAGGTCGCCGGCAAGACTCCTTCTCTGCGAACTACTCCTCTTCCCATTATTATGATCAAGAACAAAGTGTGTGTGTTAATTGATAGTGTAGCTGCAACTGCGTTAGCAGATACTGGTGCTACCGTTTCTGTCATGAGTGCGACATTTAAAGAACGACTGGGTCGGAAAGTTATGTTCCCGTGGAATGGTAGTGTGACATTTTGCGGTGTCAGTGGAGAGTGCCTTGTTCCCCTTGGCATTTGTGTTGCACGTGTTTTATTCGGGCAAGAATATCTTATAACAGAATTTCTCGTACTACCATGGTGGACTCATGATGTGATTCTCGGGATTGACTTCCTTTAGGATTGTGGTGCTTCCGTCAACTGTGGCACAGGCAAAATTACGCTGAATTGCGCGCTTTTGTCTACACTTACCGACACATCCTTACAAGAGAAAAAAAACTATCTTGTTGCTTCGAATGATTTCCTGCTTATAGAGCCGTGGTCGTTATCACGTGTTCCTGTTAATGCCCCTACTGCCGACCTCTCATCGTTTGACGCACAAGTTCGCCCACTTGCGGCGGGTTGTGTAAAGAAAGACGTGCTCGTGCCATGTTCTCTCATGACAGTTGTGAATGACACCTTAGACTTGTGGGCTTTGAATTGTTCTTCGGTCCCTGCTATCCTCCCGCGCAGCATGAAGCTCGCTGACTTTGAAGCAGTCACAGCTCTATCACTGTTTTAAGCGAGGAAGAGCAGACTCAAAATAGTGACCCCGACAAAGCCCTTTCGAAGAGCAGGTCCTAAGAATGATCAGCAAGTCACTGCCCTCAAATGAGCGCCACGCTCTCGCGCAAGTCCTTCTGACACATCTCTCTGTGTTCGATTTCACGCAAGGTGATAAGGACGCTTCACTACCGCGTTCTCGAGCTCATCACAGGATTGACACCGGATCTGCACACCCTATTCGGCAAAAGCCTTACCGCGTGTCTTCGGCGGAGAGGACAGTTATAACTGAACAGCTGACGGACATGTTGAAGAAAGGAGTTGTTCAAGAGTCTTCTCGTCCGTGGGCAGCACCAGTGATCTTAGTAAGGAAGAAGGATGGATCTTGGCGGTTATGTGTTGATTACAGAAAACTAAATGCTGTCACCAAAAAGGATGTGTATCTACTTCCTATAATGGATGATGCCATCGACTGCCTGCATTCCGCTGCCTATTTTTCATCACTGGATTTGCGATCAGGGTACTGGCAGATACCCATGCACCCGAACGACAAGGAGAAAACGGCCTTCGTGACGCCCGATGACCTTTATGAGTTTGATGTTATGCCATTCGGTCTTTGTAATGCCCCAGCCACGTTCGAGCGATTTATGGACACTATACTCCGTGGACTGAAATGGGAAATTTTTGCTACCTCGATGATGTGGTTATTTTTGGCAGCACACTGAGTGAGCATAACAGACGTCTCAGTCTTGTCTTGGATTGTGTCGAGAAGGCCGGCTTGATACTAAATTCCAAGAAATGTCGTTTCGGGGAAACGGAGGCGTTAGTACTCGGGCATCTGGTTGACAAAAATGGTGTGAGGCCAGATCCACGAAAGATTGAGGCCATCAGTTCCTTCGAGCCACCTAAGCCAGTACGAGAACTGAGGAGCTTCTTGGGCCTATGCTCGTATTTTCGTCGATTCGCCCCAGATTCGCCGATGTGGTGCATCCCCTAACATGTCTCCTCCAAAAAGACGTCCCTTTCAACTGGACTTCAGCTTGCGATGACGCGTTCCGCCAGCTAAAGTTCCCACTAACGTCAGGGCCAATATTGCGCCATTTCGATGCCGCCTCGCCAACGGAAGTCCACGCTGACGCTAGTGGCATCGGCGTCGGTGCCGTACTAGCCCAGCGTCACAGCGGAGCTGAGCATGTGGTGGCTTATGGCAGTCGATCTTTCAATAAGGCCGAGCGCAACTATACCGTGACGGAACAAGAATGCTTGGCATTCGTTTTCGCGGTACACAAATTTCGATCTTATATCTATGGCCGGCCGTTCACTATCATTACCGACCACCACGCTTTATCATCATCATCATCATCAGCCTGTCTACGCCCACTGCAGGGCAAAGGCCTCTCCCATGTTTCGCCAATAAACCCGGTCCTGTGCTTTCTGCTGCCATGTTATACCTGCAAACTTCTTAATCTCATCTACCCACCTAATTTTCTGTCACCCCCCTCACGCGTTTGCCATCTCTTGGAATCCAGTCAGTTACCCTAAATGACCAGCGGTTATCCTGCCGACGTGCTACGTGCCCGACCCATATCCATTTCTTCGTCTTGATTTCAACTATGATATGTAGCGCCACCGACATCGACGGGATTGCGCGGCGAAGGAAGAAGAGGTCGGGCGTGATCTCGTGTGGCGCGGCAGCAAGGCTGGCGCGAGGGGCGCAGAAAATAAAGAAAAAGTCAGTTGTGTTTTGGCCTCGACACGTCCTTCTATTGCCCGATGATGATGATGATGATGACCTCTTGCTGATGGCGCTCACCCACAAAGGGGGATGGGCCAAGAACCGGGCGGCAGGATCTTTGAGTTTAATACATAATACGCTAAAATAAGAGCTGTAATGAAACATCATCCTGACCTGACCATCATCATGGCCTTGACGTGGAAATGCAGAGCTCAGAAATTTAACTATGGTTTCACGCTTAAAAATTACTTTGAAGCGCACCAAAGGTGCGGACAATGGAAGTAGACAGGACAGGTAGGCGCTGTCCTGCCCACTTCCACTGTCTGCGGTGCTCTTCAAAATGATTTTTACACATGAACGTCAACCAACCAGCCCAACTCGCCGTCTTGTTGCTTTAAATTGTGGGGCTTATAGCGTTGTGGAACTGCGCAGTAGGTCACCGAGGCGAGTTGATCGATGTATACAGGTGTAAGCAATCGCAGACATCTGATTGCCTAATTTTTTTTAGGGGCCAAGCACCTTAGGGTCTCGGCTTGTCGGCGTGTCATGTCGTAGTCACGGTCCATCATAAACGGGTATGCGCAACAAAATATGGGTAAATCCCACTACTCGCCACCGCTCCATACTATGCATATTATGAGTTAAAGGTTCGTCGTCACTGTCTAAAACATTATGTTTCGCTTACCAGCGGTATCAGAATCCGCGACGAAATTTACCAGGGCGCTCAAGCGTCTATCTAAAACCAGAGACACAAACTTGCATCTCTACGGTAAAGTTATCTATTTGAAACAACACTTCTAGAAACATCATCCTTAGAAACATCATCATCATTGCCTTCTATCCTTAACCCCTATTTGTTCCCTGACCCACTCTGCTCTCTTCCTGTCTCTTAAGGTTACACCTATCATTTTCCTTTCCATCGTTCGCTGCGTCGTCGACAGTTTAAGTTGAACCCTCTTTGTAAGTCTTTATCTCCGTGACTCGAGTGGACGACTAGCACGTTGGGCTATTCGACTTCAAGAGCACGACTTCGTCATCTCGTACAAGTCTGGACGTCGCCACGCAGATGCCGACTGCCTCTCCCGCCTTCCTCTGAAGACGACGGAGTATGACGAAGACAGTTTTGATGGCTGTTTTGCCCCCATTACTTCCTCATTCCCAGACTCAACGACTTTTAAGCAAGAACAAGAAACTGATATTAGTTTGGAGCCATTATTTGCCGCGGCATCGCGTCCTAGAGCTACCGGCCGCTTTTGTGTTCGTGACGGCCTTCTCTACAAGAACAATTATTCGGCTAAAGGCGCACGTTTGCTTCTGGTCGTGCCACGGAGTCTTCAATTGGACATAGTGAGAGTGATGCACGACTACGCGACAGCTGGTCATCTGGGCTTCATCAGAACTTTGAATCGGATACAAGAGCGCTTCTACTGGCCCAGAATGCTAGACACAGTCAAGCACTATGTCGCAAGTTGCGAACTCCTCCATCGGGTCTTCTCCAACCACTGCCACCACCTCGTCAACCATTTGAACAAGTGGGTATCGATCTTTTGGGCCCATTTCCACGATCATCTAACGACAATCGATCGGTGATAGTATGCGTCGACCACCTGACCCGTTACGCAGAAACGGCGGCCATACCATCTTCGACAGCTGCGTACGTGGCCATGTTTTTGCTTATATTTATCATTCTTCGGCATGGTTCACCCCGGGTGATCATCAGTGATCGTGGTCGTCAGTTCGTCGCGGACGCCGCCGAAAAACTGGTTCGTCCGTGCAATGCGCAGTTCCGCCATTCATCGCCTTATCACCCTCAGACGAATGGGCTGGTTGAACGTACGAACAGAACTCTCACAAACATCTTGGCCATGTGCGTATCATGCGACCACAAGGACTGGGATGACGTTCTCCCTTTCATTACTTATGCGTATAACACTGCAAAGCATGACACGACCGATTACCGTCCTTTTACCTCCTTTACGCACGCGTGCCGTTAAGCTTCATCGACACGATCCTACCGTTTGACTTTCATAGCGACTATTCTGTCTCGAAGGCGCTTTGTGTTGCCCAAGAGGCCCGGCGTATTGTTCGTCTTCGTACTGTGGCATCACAGCACCGATCGAAAGAACGCTATGACCACCGCCATCAGTCTGTCTCATACTGCAAAGGAGACTTTGTGTGGTTGTGGACTCCGCAACGAAAACGTGGCCTTTGCGAAAATTTCTTACCTCAGTACACGGGCCCATTCGTCATTGTTGATCGCTTGAGCAATTTGACGTACATGGTAGCACGCTTCATGTCAGCTGGCCGTCGGTCAAGCCGGACCCAGCTGGTGCATGTCGCTCGTCTTAAGCGGTTTCAGCCTGACCATTCTCAGTGATACAAACTCGCCCAGCGGGCTTCGTCTGGGAACCGGGGAATGCAACGGGTATGAGCCGAGGAAGAAGTAGAAGAAGAGGACGCGAGCTGGTGCAACCTACCGACGCCATCATTGCCCGTAGTGCAGCTTATCGACGAAAGGCTTTCCACCCTGCACTCATACGAACACTGTACTCAAGCAGTGCGGCGAAACTGCGCCGGTGTGCAACACAGCACCACCACCACAAGCCGAGACCACATTCCCTCTACAGGAGTTGGTAACGCGTGCCCCAAGCTCATCTCCCCCTGGTGACCTTGACGCGCCGGCTCCCCTCGTATTCGGCACGCTGCCTCTCCAGACGCCGGACGAATCCAAGCCTACGTTTACCGGAGCCACCCATCTGGAAGATGCCAGGACACGCCTGTCTGTGATGGTGAGAGCAGCCGTTCAGAAAGGAAAAGGGCCACAGTACGTGGCTGCAGACCATCAACAGATGGACGGGGTGGAGTACCATGGGTCCAACACGCAGGAGTTCAGTGAGAAGGTTTCCCGGAACGAGCGCAAGATAGTTGCCTTGTCGCTATTCCCACTGCCTGCGGACGGAATATTAATCACAAAGAAACCTGTGCTGGACTTCACAGCCATGGCACCAGAACAGTCATCTATATCAATTCCAGAGCCGTCGGGCGTGAATGAAATCGAAGAGAGCGAGCGCCCCATTGATAAGGTTCATGACGAAAGTTCTGACCGTCTTGCCGGCGTGGACAATCATGCGGGTGTAACCGAAAAAAAGCACCGAGAGACCTTGTCAGCCACGGTGCCTCCTCGGATGCTGTTCCGGCATCCTTCCCCGGACATGGCGCATTCACCGTTACCTCTGCGACAAAGCCAAAGCCGACCGCCAAAAGCATGTCTTCCAGCTCATACGACTTCGCAGCGTGGCCGAGACCGACCACTGCGAGTTAGCCAGGGTCGCCCACCAGACCCACTTACCGCGGATCCTCCAGCCAAGTCGCCGCATGGCCAGGACATACCACTGCGATGCAGCGCAACCCGCCCACCAGAGACACTGTCGGCAGCTCCGCGCGCTCTGCACTCATGGCCGAGTGTGATGACAAAGAAAGACGCCGATGTTCGTGCGCGCGGGCAGCTGGAGCGAAGGAGAGAAAGACGAGGCAGATAAAGAACAGTCGGCCCGTAGCAAGGTTCCTGTGTCTTGTCTCTTCACTACAATATATATATATATATATATATATATATAGGAAAAATAAATGTACGCTTCTAAAAAACTGTTTATTGGTGACGTTTCCATCGGAGACCGATCTTCATCAAGACAAAATTTACCAGGCGCCGATGCGCTTTTATATCATCGCCGTGCCGAGAGAAAGAGCGGGGGGGAAAAAAGAGAGAGAGAAGAAGCGTACATACTGATAAGTGGTCACACGACCACTTGCGCGTACTCCTACATATGCATAGCACCTGTACTTTGAAAAAAAAAAAGGAACCGGTGCAAAAATAAACGAGTGGCCAAAAAAGAGAGTGGTCACACGACCAGGTGCGCGTATTTTTACATACTTAGACATAACAACGTGTTTTCTAAAAAAAAATAATAGTAATAATAAAAGAAAAAGAAAGAAAAAAAATATCAAAGAAAAGAAACAAAAAAACGAAAAATCCAAGTGGACATGTTAAGTACATTCCTGTGGTGCCCCCCGGCACATACCAAGATATAAGAAGAAAACATGTTTCAAGAAAAAATGTGAACAAACCCAAAAATATGTATATATACATCGATGGTCCAGGTGGGCACGTTAAGCACATTCCAATGGTACATTGTGAAGGTTCACTACTCAGGCTCATCTCTTCCCGGAGCTTGAACACAACACAGTACATTCCTTTCGTCCATTGTCACGTCCCACCTATTCTCCCCCCGCCCCTCCTTAGCTGCTCCCGAAGCCCAGTGAGGGGGGTCTACGTTCCTACGATCTCCGGTCTGTGGCTCAAGAATAATTGAGAAGAAAATGGAGAGTGTTTTTCAAATTTTTGACGTGGAGTTCGAATATGTCATTTACTCGGTTGTCTGAGGAGTGATTTCATTGTAGGGGGGAATTATTTGAAAGTTGCCCCCTTCTCGGAATGCACGTGCAGATCTTGCATGCCCGACAACGTGTTCCGAGTGATTTGCGAAAAAATACTAATAAAAAAAAGGAAAGAAGTTTCGTTAGGATCATTATTATCCTGAATCTTCCAGAGCGCGGATTGAAGACAGTATACCCGGAGTGATATTTAGACCAGCCTTCAATGTATCAAATTTATAAATCATGTATGATTCGCGCTGTTCACGCTCCCTTGTACTGGAGAAACCGCTTTGTAAGAGTGTGACCTTGATGGAATCAAACGGGTGGTTTTCGGAGTTTATATGCCGAGACAGATGCAGATCCGGAAGCGAATGAACATGTGAACGATGGTTATTGAAGCGGGTGCGGAAGGCCGTGTCAGTCTGACCTATGTATTGATTACTGCATATTCCGCACTCGAGCAGGTATACTACATTAGAGCTGTCGCAGTTAAGGTCTGAGTGAATGGAGCATTTGAAATTGGAATAATAACCACCGCACTCCATGATCTGGTAGAGCTCGGAGAGTTAGGTCCCAAACTTTCTAGGGCGCTTACTGTAGCACGTGCCACACCAAGACGGTTTTATATGCTTCCGAAAATACACAAAAAAGGAAACTCCGGCCGACCAATAATTTCAGGAAGAGGTACCGTCACCGAACCAATATCGAGTTACATAGACTTCTTAATTAAGAACATACCGCCTACACACCCCTCCTACCTACGTGATACCAGCCACTTCATTAGGACGATCAAAGATGTAACCCTGATGGTGCCTTCCTTGTAACTCTTGATGTAACTTCCCTGTACACCAATATTCCGCATAGTGACGGCATCAAAACATTAGTAGAGTCTTACAGTGCGCATAAATGTGATGACTCACCAAACCCAACAGTCATTGAAACCCTTGCTAAGCTGGTACTTCAACTCAACAGCTTCGAGTTTCATAACCAATATAATTTACAAATTAATGGCACTGCTATGGGGACTCGTATGGCACCTAACTACGCAAACATCTTTATGAATGATCTTGAAACTAAGTTTCTATCAACCCAGAAAATTAAGCCACTTCTTTACAGACGCTTCTTAGATGATATTTTTATTATTTGGACAGATACACAAGAGAGCTTAATTAATTTTATAGAATCTTTCAACAAAGTTCATCCAGACATAACATTCACCTATGCATACTCAACAACTGAAATAAATTTCCGAGACGTCCACGTAAAGGTAAAAGACAGGTCATTAACTACTAACGTTTACAAAAAGCCTACAGACAGGCAGCAATACCTTCATTTCGATAGCTGTCACCCTCGCCACTGCAAGAGGTCCATCCCGTACTCGCAGGCCCACCGATTCAAAAGAATTTGCTCCCGCCCCGAAGACTTTGAGGCCAACGCAGAGAACTTGCGCAACGTACTTGCAAAGCAACATTATCCTCCTTCTATAGTCAACGACGCCATACATAAAGCGGCAAACCTAGATCGCCAGCAGCTACTTTACCAGCAGAAAGAATTAAAACAAGAGGGACGGAAAAACATGGTTCTAAAATTTGGGAGCAACCCCCCCCCCCCCCAACGTAAACAAAATTCTAAAGAAACACTTTAACATCTTACAACAGAGTGAACGGCTATCAAAAATTTTCCCTTCCCCTCCGCGAGTTGTATATAGACGCCCCAAAAACATTAAAGATTATCTTGTTCGTTCAAAAACCGATAAGACACCTGTAACTGGATGTCAGCCATGCGGCAAGGCCCACTGCAAGGTGTGCAAACACATACAGGTAACCAACGTTGCTCAAAGCATACATTCCAATTTCAAATACTCCATTCACTCAAAGCTTAACTGCGACAGCTCTAATGTAGTATACCTTCTCGAGTGCGGAATATGCAGTATTCAATACATAGGTCAGACTGACACGGCCTTCCGCACCCGCTTCAATAACCATCGTTCACATGTTCATTCGCTTCCGGATCTGCCTCTGTCTCGGCATATAAACTCCGAAAACCACCCGTTTGATTCCATCAAGGTCACACTCTTACAAAGCGGTTTCTCCAGTACAAGGGAGCGTGAACAGCGCGAATCATACATGATTTATAAATTTGATACATTGAAGGCTGGTCTACATATCACTCCGGGTATACTGTCTTCAATCCGCGCTCTGGAAGATTCAGGATAATAATGATCCTAACCAAACTTCTTTCCTTTTTTTTATTAGTATTTTTTCGCAAATCACTCGGAACACGTTGTCGGGCATGCAAGATCTGCACGCGCATTCCGAAAAGAGGGCAACTTTCAAATAATTCCCCCCTACAATGAAATCACTCCTCAGACAACCGAGTAAATGACATATTCGAACTCCACGTCAAAAATTTGAAAAACACTCTCCATTTTCTTCTCAATTATTCTTGAGCCACAGACCGGAGATCGTAGGAACGTAGACCCCCCTCACTGGGCTTCGGGAGCAGCTAAGGAGGGGCGGGGGGAGAATAGGTGGGACGTGACAATGGACGAAAGGAATGTACTGTGTTGTGTTCAAGCTCCGGGAAGAGATGAGCCTGAGTAGTGAACCGTCACAATGTACCACTGGAATGTGCTTAACGCGCCCACCTGGACCATCGATGTATATCTACATATTTTTGGGTTTGTTGACTTTTTTTCTTGAAACATGTTTTCTTCGTATATCTTGGTATGTGCCGGGGGGCACCACAGGAATGTACTTAACATGTCCACTTGGATTTTTCATTTTTTTTGTTTCTTTTCTTTGATATTTTTTTCTTTCTTTTTTTTATTATTACATTTATTTTTTTAGAAAACACGTTGTTATGTCTAAGTATGTAGAAATACGCGCACCTCGTCGTGTGTCCACTCTCTTTTTTTGGCCACTCGTTTATTTTTGCACCGGTTCCTTTTTTTTCTTTTTTTTTAAAAGTACAGGTGCTATGCGTATGTAGCAGTACGCACAAGTCGTCGTGTGACCACTTATCAGTATGTACACTTCTTCTCTCTCTCTTTTTTCCCCCCTCTCTTTCTCTCGGCACGGCGATGATATAAAAGCGCATCGGCGCCTGGTAAATTTTGTATTGATGAAGATCGGTCTCCGATCGAAACGTCACCAATAAACAGTTTTTTAGAAGCGTATATATAGTTTTCCTATTTTGTTCTTCGGCAACCGAAGCCAGACTCTTCATAATCTACGTATATATATATATATATATATATATATATATATATATATTGTAGTGAAGAGACAAGACACAGCACCCTTGCTACGGGCCGACTATATATATATATATATATATATATATATATATATATGTATATATATATAGAATTGTAAGCTTAAGGGCTCGTTTGCTATGTTAAACACAGTATTAATGAGAACTAACAGACTAAGATGCCAAGGAAAGTATAGGGGACGTTATTAGAAGTAATTCTAACGTAAATGTGAAGAAAGAAAAGTGGACGAAAAGATAACTTGCCACCGGCAGGAATCCGAACCTGCGACCTTCGAATAACGCGTCCGATGCTCTACCACTGAGCTACGGTGGCGGTCATCCCCCCGTCCACTTTACAGGGTATATATTGTTATGGAATAAGGCGAACGCTAGTGGGACAGAGGCTCAGCATCGAAGACGAAGAAGGCGAAGTGCGTGAAATGGCGAGGCTGGAGGCGATGGCCGCCAGATTAAAGGAACATTACAGTGTGGTTTGTTGTGTGTGAAGATTGCTCCGTTACATTTGGTGGCAGAGGTGTGATCAGGCACGCTTTGAACGCCCATGTCTTCAAGCAACCTTCCAGTGATGTCTTCCCTACAGCCACTGAACGTCCCTTTGAACGACGGCACTGTTTCATGGGGGGCCTACCACATACAGCTGAACACCATCGCGGCGGCGAACAGCTGGGACGATGCTAAGACGGCGCAAGTACTAGTAGCCAGTCTGCGCGGGCTGGCTACCGAACTGCTGCTCAGTCTTCCGCCTGGTCATCACGACGACATCGGATTACTGACGCGAGCCCTGGAAGATCGGTATGGCGACCCATCCCCGCCGTCGCTTTGTTACAGTCGCCTGCGAGATCGGCGCCAGTACCCAGGTGAGACGTTTCAAGAGCTGGCTGCCGATGTTGAACGCCTCACGTTGAAGGCGCTACCGGGCACTGCCATGACCACAGTGAACCTCTTCGCGACAAACGCTTTCATCGATGCTGTGGAAGACCCCGATGTTCGCCATTGGGTGCGTCTCGGTAAGGCACAAGACCTCCGGACAGCAGTTGCGCTAGCGGTCGAAGCGGAATACAATGTGCGGACTACTCGAAAATCTTTTAAGCCGCGCGTCTCCCGGTCCACACCGCCTCCCGGTCCCGCCGAAAGAAACAACTCTCCTTTCTTCGACGCTCACCACCGGCGTACCCTTAAGGCCACAACAATTCTTCTTCCGCAGTGTTTGCGCGAAAAGAGAGAGAACGCTTGAGGCGAGGTACTCAGAATTTCCGACGATCTCCTGTTACTGACGCACACAACGACAAGAGTGCAGAGCCCTCACGTCAGCCGCAGGATTCCATTACCATGACTTTGCCGGCAGTCGCACTCTCCACGCCTAAGGCGCCTTTGAAACTTTCCGCAGCTGATAACTTACCTTATGTTTTCACAGAGGTAACGTTTCTGGGCAAGACAGCTCAAGCGTTGGTTGACACAGGGGCGGCCGTCAATGCACTCGACTGTACCCTCATAGCAGGCGTGTCCCACTTACTTCGGCCTGCCTCCGTTGCACGACTTCTCTCATTTAATGGCTCAGAAGTTAAACAAGTTGGCCGAATATGCCTGTGTGTGAACGCCCTCGGACAGACGCTTTCAGTAGAATTCGTTGTGGTTGAGAATCCCATTTGGCCAATTGTCCTTGGATGCGAGTGGTGCAGACAAGCAGACCACTATTGATTTCTCCCAACCGAACCATACCACGGTACTACGTAACCATCGCGCGCCCATTGCCAGTCACCTGAGACAAGTGGCTGAGGGCATGCTTACTTTGTTCAGGTCCCTATCACGTTTTGCTGGTGGATTCTTACGTTTTCCTCTACGGCGAATCGAGCCCAGCAAGGATAACCCTGGCTCAGCAAAAGTAACTGCGAGCTGTGCCGCAGTTTTGCAACCTCTGTCCGGGACCTGGATACCCGCTCAGCTCACACGTGACATTACCGGTGAGATCTTTGAATCGCCTGCGCGTTGTGTCCCTTCGAAGGAAACAATCTCGCCACGAAGCCTTCTTACTTGTGTCAAGGGCAAAACGCAGGTTTTCGTCGTTAATATCAACAGCCACACAGTAAAACTGCATCGCGGTGAAGAAATTGGTGAGGCGTCTGAAGTTGTTCCTCCGTTAATCGCCTCCGTTGTGTCGACACGTGACGCGCAACCTGCAGCATCATCTCTTAAGGACCTGGATTGGGAGATGTTCAACTTTGAACCGAAGCTTTCGAACACACAGCGAGATTCTGTGAAGCAGTTGCTACAGCGATACCGTTCCTGTATTGCCGTCTCAGCGGAAGAACTCGGCTGCACCCCACTTGTTGAGCACCACATTAACACAGAAGGGCGGGGACCAATCCGTCATCAGCCACGCCGTGTCGCCCCTGCCGAGCGTGTCCTCATCCAGGAACAGATTCACGACATGCTCCAACAAGGTATTGTGTCCGAGTCTTGCAGTCCTTGGTCCTCACCAGTCGTACTTGTAAAGAAGAAGGATGGCAACATCAGATTTTGTGTGGACTATAGAAAACTAAACGCCATCACTCGACAGGATGTCTACCCTTTGCCGCGCCTCGACGATACCCTTGACCGTCTAAAGGGAGCCTCTTATTTTTCGACGCTAGATCTGATGTCAGGCTACTGGCAAGTGCCAATGCACCCAGAAGACGCGGAAAAGACAGCGTTCGTTACACCGGACGGTCTTTACCACTTCAACCGACTCCCTTTCGGGCTCTCAAACGCTCCTGCCACCTTTCAACGTCTTATGGACAAAGTTCTGGGAAATTTAAAATGGACGATGGCACTTGTATACCTTGACGACGTTATTGTGTACGCTGCCACTTTCGAGGAGCATGAACACCGCCTGGGCATGGTGTTGGAAGCGCTGCAGGCAGCTGGACTTCGCCTAAAGCAAAAAAAAAATGCTTCTTTGGTTTTGACGAAGTAACCTATTTCGGCCATGTCGTCAGGAAGAGCGGCATACGTCCAGATCCCGAAAAGTTACGTGCTTTGGCCGCTTACAATGCCCCTTGCAAGCAAAAAGAACTCAAAAGTTTCTTAGGATTTGCGTCATACTTCCGCCGCTTCATCAAAGGCTTTGCTCAACGAAGTATACCTCTGACAGCCTTATTGAAGAAGGGCGCTAAATGGGATTGGGGACCAGAACAGCAAGCCGCATTTGCAGACCTCAAGAGCGCTTTGCTGCAGCCACCAATACTAGCTCATTTTTATGAGTCCTTGACGACCATCTTGCATACAGACGCCAGCCAAGACGGTCTCGGCGCCGTGCTGCTACAAGAGGACTCTTCTGGCGAGCAACGTGTACTATCGTATGCCAGCCGTCAACTTTCGGATGTGGAACGCCGCCGTCACTCGTCTGAGCTTGAGTGTCTAGCAGTCATATGGGCAGTAGAGAAACTTCGCCCATACTTATATGGTCGGCACTTCACCGTAGTCACCGATAACAGTGCCCTGGTTTGGTTAAAATCTTCAAACCACCTGACCTCGAAATTGGCGCGGTGGTCGCTGAAGCTGCAGGAGTACGACTTCACCGTAGTACATCGAAGTGGAGCCACGCATAAGGACGCCGACTTTCTGTCTCGCTATCCCGTGTCAGTAAGCGCCGTGGAAGACTTAGAAGCTGCACAAAACAGTGATCGTGAGCTCAAGTCAATAATTGACGTTCTTTGTGCCGGCGGGTCAACTCATCAGAGCTCACGTTACACACGGCTTAGCCGATGCTATAAAGTGGAAAACGGCCTACTCTTACACGTTAGGCGACCCCGCTCTGGTTCATCTTTGTGGCTGCCCGTGGTACCACGAGCCCTCCGGTCGCACGTCCTGAAAACGCTTCACGATGCCTCTACCGCTGGTCACCTCGGTTACGCCAAAACCTACGCTAGAGTCTCCGAACGCTTCTGGTGGCGCAACATGCAAGCTGACGTGAGAGCTCATGTAGCAGCCTGCACAACTTGCCAGTATCGCAAGGTCTCCACAACGGGTTACAAGCCTCCCGCCCAGAGTTTTGAACCCCCGAGTACACCATTCGAGGTTGTAGGCATAGATCATGTCGGCCCCTTTCCAAAAACAAGATGTGGTAATAAGTACCTCATTGTGGCGATTGACCACTTTACCAAATGGGTTGAAGCTTAGGCCATGCCGGACACTTCTGCACATCACGCGGTGCAGTTCGTGAAACGCAACCTAGTTTCACGTCACGGCGCTCCGAAGCGCTTGCTAACAGACCGCAGCAGTTGCTTCATGTCACGGGAATTTCAAACGGCACTCAGGACATGCGGTATAGAACACGCCACAACCTCGGTCAACCACCCGCAGTGTAACGGACTTGTCGAGCGGACCAACCGCACTCTTTGCGAAATCCTCGCGTGTTATGTCAACACTTCGCACACTAACTGGGACCGCTACCTTCCCAATGCACTTTTATCAACACGGCCAAACAAGAAGCAACACAGGCGGCCCCATTTTCCCTTGTTTACGGGAGAACTCCTTCAATTCCTTTGGACTCTGAGCTCGGCGTGCCGAGGAGTCGTGGTGCTGATCCTCCCGAAACAGTGAACCAGCGACGTCTTCACGCAAGGCAACGTTTGCTCGACTCCCACGCACGGACTCAAGCGGTGAACGCGAAGAACTCTCACCGTGTTGTGTCCTATAATCCTGGTGACCTTGTTTTAGTTAGGCGCGTAGTTCGCCTCCCTGGCCATGCTGCAAAGTTTATGCCGCGCTTTCGCGGACCATTCCGCGTCGTCCGACGCTTGGGACCAGCTACCTACCGACTACAGAACTTGCATGAACATAACCAAGCTGCACCCTATGTGTTCCCTGAACATGCGTCTAATATGAAGAGGTTTGTTTGCTGAGACTTGGCCAGCTCCTTCCCCTCCCCCCCCCCCCCCCGGTGGAAAGATGTTATGGAGTAAGGCGAACGCTAGTGGGACAGAGGCTCAGCATCGAAGACGAAGAAGGCAAAGTGCGTGAAATGGCGAGGCTGGAGGCGATGGCCGCCAGATTAAAGGAACATTACAGTGTGGTTTGTTGTGTGTGAAGATTGCTCCGTTACAATATGTGTACTTAAACGTGGGAGCGTCAGTCAGCGCCGCCTGTTGCCATGGTGGCGAGTGTGGAACACTCTTTTTTCCCTGTAGGCGTCACGTAGTACGTGATCTTATTACGAGCGGGCAGCTGACTAATAATCCCTCGCATACCACCTGAAGGCATCAAGTCTGCCAGAACGAGACCCTCGTTATGAATGAAGGAAAGAATTGTAAAGTTAAGGGCTCGTTTGCTTTGTTAAACACAGTATTAATGAGAACTTACAGACAAATTTGCCAAGGAAAGTATAGGGGACGTTATTAGAAGTAATTGTAACGTAAATGTGAAGAAAGAAAAGTGGACGAAAAGATAACTTGCCACCGGCAGGATCCGAGCCTGCGACCTTCGAATAACGCGTCGGATGCTCTACCACTGAGCTACGGTGGCGGTCATCCCCCCCGTCCACTTTACAGGGTATATATGTGCACTTAAACGTGGGAGCATCAGTCAGCGCCGCCTGTTGCCATGGTGGCGAGTGTGGAACACTCTTTTTTTCCCTGTAGGCGTCACGTAGTGTATATATATATATATATATATATATATATATATATATATATATATATATATATATATATATATATATATATATATATATACATGTTGATACACAGCGACACATCATGCTGAAGACAAGCACGTTGTCGAGAGTATGTGCAGTTCGCACATTTCAAGTGGCAAAAATACTGTATTAATTAAGAACACTCACATATACTGCTTTTAAAGCATACTGATTACAATCTTTTATTTTTGCTAATCGTGTGTACGAGCACACTGTGAACGAGAGGGCAGGTTTGCGCTGTCCGCGCCATCGAAGTTTCAACGAAGTGTTGGGGTGCTCCGTTGACTAGACTAATGACTCAATGACCTTCGAAAGCACCCGTGTGGCAGCTCGTGCTTGACAGTTGAGTCAATAGACCATCGGTTAGATGGCCTTCCAAACGCCCATGTGACACTGGTATTAGTTTGACATCCGCGATGTGTTTCTGTAATCTGATATTTACAAGCCTAGAGGTGTCATATTGCTACACTTAAGTGCAAGAAAAAACACGAGACAGTAATCGACGAGGACAAGCGCTACTTCCGACTGAGCTTTATTGCTGAAACACATATATACACCCGAACACACGTGATCGCACTTAAATCTGTTAAAATCGAAGGCAATCTCGTGTTTTTTCTTGCGCTTAAGTGTATCAATATGGAGTACCAACTAGCCCGCTCCCATACTTTGCTAGAGGTGTCGGTGTGAACAGTTACAGTAAATGTGTTACATCGTCCCGCAGTTGTCAAGAAGTTAATGAGCTCTGGCTTCGCAACTGGCTCTTACAACGCTTAGACCAGAAAACAGCCGCCACATTATATCGCCAGGCTCAGAACGCAACTCTGGCAATTCTTGTACACTGACTTACCTCCGCCGCACTACAAGTTAACAGTCAAACTGCATAGGAAACTAAAATGCACAATCTTCCCTATTGAAAATTTGCCCAATGGTGGGCATGATGGGACCCACCGCCCACCATCTTGGTGGATTATGGTACTGGGTAATGGTGGACGGACGGTGGGTAGATGGTGGGTGGTGGACGGACGGTGGGTGATGGACAGACGATGGGTGCATGGTGGACGAATGGTGGGAGTAATGGACAGATGACGGGTGGATGGCGGACGATGGGCAGATGGTGGGAGTAATGGACAGATGATGAGTGCACGGTGGGTGTACGCCGAGGGACGGGCAGCCGGGTAGATGATTGGTGTTGGACACCCGAATCAAGGTCGAACTCTGAATTAATTGAAAAAAATAGACATTTCACTTCGCAGCGTGATTATAGACTACCTTCTACCATTGATCTTAACAAGCTTGTCTGTGTCTTCACGTGGCCAAGGATGCAGCCACATATGTTGATGCAGCACGGAATCAATGAATGTATGTTGCACGAAAGACTTGTGTTTATTTTTTCTCCATGCTGTGATGCCTAACACATATGCCCTGCGGGCTAGCTTCATAAAGTAACTTCTTAGGAGCTTGCAGATGGCAGCAAGGCAGTTTCCTTGAGGTGGCGCAGCCGGGCTGGGGTGTGCCTTGAAGTACTTTTCCAGGCATGCTACAAAAGAATGAAACAAAACAAATACACTGTTTTTGCTTCAATATGGAGCAATAACATCAATGAAAGCAGTTGCAATCACTTCAACCAAAAGCTTAAAGGTGCCCTGACACCAAAATTGAAACATGAAGTTGTTTGCATTGTTTGATTAACCTGATTATGGGGCACTTCTGACCGATTTTTAGTACCTGACGTTAGCTAAGATATTTTAATTTGGTTTTAAAGTAAGCATGAGTGCTCATCTGAGTTGGCAGCACCTCGTGACGTCACCACTGGTATGGCTATTCCGAGCCCCATGTGATGTTCCACGAGTAAAGAGAGTATTGTCGACGTCAAAGGTTAGCGGGGCTTCCACAAAAATTGAAGGACACTTTGTAAATTCCAAAGTGTGTTTGGCGAACGCCTGTACCCATTGAGATGGGGTCGGTTAGAATAGAACGCGATGTGGCCGTCTCCCTTCTTGCATGATTCGACACGCTGAGTACAGCAACGCTACGCAAGCAAAGCGCGAGCGCTGTAGTCCGATGCGAGGTGCAATCGGCATTCGTTGACGCGCCCCGGCGAAGCGAAAGATAACGCAGCAAACATAATCAGAATAGCTTAATTGTGGTGTCCCAGACGCTTATTTCAGTGTGTATGAGCCCTGCTATTCTTCGCTAGGAGCAGCACAAACTGTTAGCATGAGCTCAGCTCGTTTTGGTTGGTAAAGGGTTAAAGGGATCCAAAAGAGATAAAGCTATTTCCGTGATTTAGTGCAATAAAGCTTCAGAATACCAAAGACACCACTCTTAATGCGAGAAGATGTGTGGTAGGCGATTCATGAAAGACAGTACACGTGCAAACATGAACACAAGATGGGAGTCTGGACAACACAAATGCCTACTAAACGACTAGCCGAATAAGGTTAGTCAGCATTTGTGTTGTCTTGACTTCTCTCTTGAGTCCGTGTTTGCATGCCTACCGTTTTTTGTCATAAATCTCTACCAACTAGCTCAGCTTTCTAGCATTCGTAAGCGAGATAATGTAGGAAAAGCAGATACACGAGGCGACACCTCGTAGAAAGTCCCCCACACCAGCTCTGCATGACCGCGCAGATTTTGCCAGCACCCGCCAGTCTATATTGTTTACATTGTGTTCCTACAGAGCCAATCTCTTAACTTAGCAGGTTTTAGAAAATTTTGGCAAGCAAATGTGGCAAATATATGCAAGAACACGTAATATTTGTGACGTCACCCCTAACGCGCATGTGCTGAAAATCATCATGAAACTTAACAAGTGAAATATTTTCGTGTTCTCTACCACTAGTTCACGTATGAAGTTTACACAAAATTAATGACATTAGAGCTCTTCAAAAATTTAAAAATAATTTATTTGTCTAGACTGATCTAAGGTTTCATATTGGTGTCCTTTAAAACAAAAAAAAACAATCTAACTCTTGCCTAACTCACATGCAGGTATGATGGCATCAAATGTAATTCAAGGGTGCAACAGCCGAAATAAAATTGGGAGCAATTTTTGGAGCAGCAAAATGTTACTTTTGGAGCACGAAAATCCAAATTTTGAGCAGGTTACGGGAAAAAAACATTCATTTTTTAACGTAGAGTTCTGGGCAAGTTGGTACAGATTCATGTCGAAGCGTAGCGCAAGGAGAACAGGACACAGTAAAGAACACACAGGGAAGGCGCAAAATCCCGAATTTGGAGCAGTATAACAGAGAAGGCTTACATTTAGAAAATAAAATAAAAATACGTACAAACCAATCAACGTCACCAAATAAGTGCACAGTGAACATCGACGTTGCTATTTCAATAAAAGCAGTATTTTGAACCACCCCACTGTGCAAACAATGGCGAAGTCCACATTAGCACTTGTGTCGCCTGTAGAATCCTTTGACAGTCTGCAAATTCAAATGTGGATCTGCCAAGCTGGCGACCTTGAAATTCGGGAGGTTCGTAAAGCAGTAACAAGTGGGGATGGTGCAAAAAAAAAACTGCCCTACGGTATTGTTTCTTGTTTCTCAAGTCTGCAGAAATGTCATTCACTGCTGCGAATGATTGCCACTAATTTTTTCTTTCCCGTCAGCGATCATACTATATAATACCCGCAATTATGCGGTGTATATATTGATTAGTAATTGAGGAACAAAATGTGCTGTGTCCCGTGACTAGTGCTAACAGCTCCTTTTAAATCGTACTACGCTTCTCCGTAGCGCACCGGTGTACTGCGGCGATGGTAGCTTAAACAGCATTCTGCACGGGATAGACCAAGGTCAAGGAATTTTGGAACCGCTACCCCCCTCCCCTCTTTTTTTTTCACGGTGCGGTTAGGCTTAGGGCACAACTTGGCGGTTCGCTTGCAAGGCGCGCTCGACCAGATAAAGTAACAACGGCGCGCGTCCGTTAGTCCGGCGACGGCACCGGATATCTATCGGCGGGACGATGCAACTTCAAGAGAGAACAATGTTTTATGTGCCGTTGCTATGGCAACCAACGTGGTTGGCGGCAACGCCGGCGTTTGCAGTATGTGAAGTTTGTTCGCCCATGGAAAACACGGCATCTGCTTCCAGCTTTAGTTCCTAACATGCTATAGTCACGTTTACGCCTAGAAAATTCATATTTCTGCACTAGAGAAGTTCATACCATGGTATAGATTCACCATGGCGCCACATATTGGTACCAGGCAGACGGCAATAGGAGGAATGTATTTGTTTTGTGTTTCACTTGGCCCTCGTGACAGAAATCATATGGATTTGAAGGTGTGTGCACAAAAGATGAACAAGCACTGTTTGCCTCATGAAGCATTACTTCTCTGTGTGCATATCTGCAACAAAAGAATTTATGCCACATGCATCTCTGCGCAGGCATGAGGTGTCACCGAAGTACTATGAGTACTACAACTATAGGGCAGAATGTTCACAGCCATATGTAACGTTCAATCAAAGCAACAACAAAAGCAAGGAGTGACTGCAAGCCCGTGTGGTTCTCAATGAGAAAGAAAATGCTACAAGGGTCGATAGAGTGTATAATTGTGCTTCTTGTATTGCCTGAAAGTGCTGCAGCATTCGAAAAAAAGAGAGCACCGTGAGAGCACTACCTTACTTTCAATACGTAGGACCGCTTCAAAAAGGTGCTGCAGGAAAGTTTCACATGTTCAAATGAGAACAGCATAAAATAATGCAATATTGCACAAAACATCACAAGCTATGGTGTAATTGGCATAGCTGGAAGGGGAATTTCGGATGCCCTCAAAATTTTGAAGTGCTATATGTGTATATAAACACACACACATACAAATGCATGCACAAACACAGACATATGTAAAGTAAGGCTGGCTCACAACCACTAAAAAATTCTGGCTATGCCCCCTGCATGGTGTGTATGTGTCTGTCATTCTGTGCTACCTTCACTATGACACTGTAGCAATAACACACAAATCTCTGCTGCTCCAGGGCCTATTTCCCTGAATCAATGCGGGGATTGTGGGCAGTGCCATTACTAAACATGCACAAGAAAACTGGAATAATGCCTGTTACTCATGGATATATGAACAACACAGCCCTGTAACTGGTTTCTAGTCTTGATAAGTTCTGGTGCCTGATAGGTTGCTTTTATAGATTAAGCTTAACGTGGAAATCAAACGATGCACTTTAGTAGCTTTAGAACTTAATGCATTTGAAATCTGATGCTGACGTGTGGAATATATGTTCTATGCACTCAAGGAGATTCCTACACTACATCAGCACTCCTATATGTTCCTTTGCTCATGTGTAGCAGATGAAACTTACTGAACCTCGCCACATGTGAGCAGGCACACAAAAATTGCAAAAGCTTACACTGTGGCAACAATAATTTCAAAATTGTTTACGACAGAGCCTTGGCCTACCTGCATTTGGTCATTACTCAGGCTCAGATCAGCATTGGCTGCATGCGGTCATCACCAGCTTCATCAGGACAGGAGCAGGCTGCAACAGTTTCTTTGTTAAAGTATTGCCAAAGATTCGATCTGGTTTGTTGCCAATAAAGTCTGGTAGGGCAGGCTTTGAGAGAAAGTTGTGTAATAAGACTGTTTCCAGTCAACTAAAAGCTTAGGCCAAGCAGGCGTCGTCTCACACAAACCTTACATGGAATATTAAATGGCTCAGAGAAATACAGGTATATTTTGAACTTGCTTGGCCAAGGCGCTAACACATTATGCACTGATTAACTTATATGTTAGAAAATAACAGCAGGAAGACCAAATTATTTCACTAATAACACAAAACATCCCCATTAGCCGCATGCAACAGCGTGCCTTCGACAATTACCAACTAAGAAAATGTTAATAAATGTTATCTGTAATTTTTGAAGCCTCATGGTTCATGCGAATATTGCTCAATACACTTTCACATAGATTCTATTGATTGAATGTTCACAGCATGTACATTGATTAAAATTGCCGAGTTTTTGCGGTCTGCATGTCTGTGGTCTACATGTCTGTTTACATCCAACAAGCTCAGCATGCCGGTGTTGCACTGTGCCATGTGAGTGGATTTACACGGCAAGTTGGGCGAGTTGGTACATTAACATGTTCAGTTGAACATGCCGCGCGGCACAGATGAGCAAACAAGAATTCGATGTCACTCCATGCCTCGTCTGTGTCAAGCTGCACGTTGAACCAAACAAGTCGTGGAAGTGCCATATTATCTACCTTAGATGCAGGGTGGCTTATTTCTGTCTTTAGCCACATACACAATGTGCAACAATATTTATAGCATACTTTATCCACGTGAAAACTAAAATTTATGGTTCCCTAATACATCCTGAGTTCTAGTTAGTGGGCAGAACAATAATGCTGCTTTATGGTACTCGCCAGAGTCATGGAAAACTGCTGCCCACCTTTCGCACCACCTGTACAGCACGAATAACCTACAAATGGTTTTGCATAAATGACTAGCGTGTAAACACAGTGATGAGAACTTACTATGCTCTATTCAGCTGCGGAAGTTAGGAAACAAGTAATACCAATCCAAAAAAGGCAGAGTTTGAGGGTAAGATGGAAGCTTGAAGAGATGAAAAATTCGTGAACACGGGGTGCCAGAGACACCCTGTGTTCACGATTTTTTCAATACCGATGTCGCACGTAACTTCAATGCCTCAACGTACGTACAGTGTTAAGTAAATTGAAAATTCAGCTGATAATAATATCTAGGGTTTCACATCTAGAAACCACGCTATGATTATGAGAGACGCCGAGGCGGTGGGCTCCAGAAATTTCGATCGTCTGGTGTTTTTCGCACTGACAATGCAGAGAACACGGGCCTCAGGCATTTCGCCTCTATCGAAATGTGACCGCCGCAGCCGAGATCGAACCGGTAACCTTTAGGTGAGCAACGGTGCACCATAACCACTGCTCCACCGCGGCGGACTGAAAATTCAGCTGAGAGTACGGCTGGTCAAATTAGTTCAACATGCATGAAGGATACAAAATTGGTCAAACCGACCGTATTAAATACAGTCTCATGCTGCAGCAATTGCGTTTTTAGCAAACCTACTACATTCGCTATAGCTGGAAAGACGATAACCAGTGTCCAAGAGTGCTATTCTAAACACTTTCGCGGGTCACGTTACTTAATAACGCACAAAATGCTCGCCTAAACAATAATATCCCTTGAATCGCTTTATTTCTCCAACTGTACCGATTCACGGTTCATAGAACAACACAGTGGCCGAATACTATTTTTTCCTTAAGAGCTCGTGCAAAATAAACGAATGTTGAGCCTTCGGTTTCACTGCGTTACTCCAGGTAAGTTGAGAAGTTAGTTAATTTGATTTTTTTATGGCGCAAAAGCAGCTGAGGCTATGCTGCGCCAGACACAAGGTTATATGTAATGAAACGGTGAAATGATGTCGTTTACAGCTTATTTAAAAAGTCACATTCCTTTAAAAAGTTCAGCACAGAAGACAAGGGTACAAGGGGATCATCTCCAAGAAGTAGAGCAGGGTGAAAAGGCGTTTGTTGTTTGTATAGTTGGCCAAAATATTTTTGTCTGTACGTTTCAATGTGGGGACATGTGATGAGTATGTGTATAACTGTCAATGGTTCTTGACATTTTTCACATGTTGGTTGTTGTTCATTTTTAAGTAAAAAGTTGTGGGTCAGGTGTGTGTGCCCAATACGGAGTCGGGCTAATATGACCTCAACGAACCGTTCCTGGTGACGACACGTCTTCCATTCTCCAAGTACGGGCTTCACCATGTGGAGCTTGTTATTCGTGCATGTGTCCCACTGTTGTTGCCATTTCGCTTGTAGAGCTAGACGAATTGTTCTCTGGATGTCTTTAAGGGGGAATTTTCACATTGGCTGCTGTTTTGTGCGCTGCCAATGAAGCATACTTATCTGCTTTTTCGTTTCCAGGTATCCCAACATGACTTGGGACCCAGCAGAAACGGATCGAAACTGCCTGGCTGTTTAAGTATACCATGTTTAAAATGTCACCCACTAATGGCTCACATTCGGATTTTATATGCAGAGCTTTTAGTGTACTTAGTGAGTCGGTGTATATGATTGCTTTCTTGTATTTGCCAGCGATGATTTTCCGAACTGCTTCACTCAAGGCATAAGCTTCAGCTGAAAAAATGGAAAAGCTACTAGGTACTCTCACAGAAACTGCACTTTCCGCTGTCGCGATCCCTATACCCACATGGTTTTTTGTTTTTGAGCCATCTGTGTAAAATTCTTCGTAATCCCTATATTCGTGCTGAAGTGTATAGAATTCTTGAATTATGTGTTCTGGTGGGGTGCTTTTTTTGTTGAAACGGCTTAGTGAAAACTCACAAAGCTGTGACAGGTCGAACCATGGCGGCAGCCTTGGTGGTTTAACAGCGACGTGTAGTGCTCCTTCAGGGATGGCATAAATGTGGCAATGTTCCTCGAAGCGAAGGACAAGTGGTTTGATTAGGTTGGGTTTGTTTAGGTAGTGTAAGCGCGAGTTACACTGTGTGGCAATTTCGTAGCAGATGTGTTCAGGTGACGACCTTATTCTTAAGACGTATGACAGAGTTAGTAATGCTCTTCGGTGACTCAACGAAGGTTCGTTGCATTCCACATATAAGCTCTCCACTGGCGATGTTCGGTAAGGACCACTGGATAGACGTAGGCCGAGATTGTGCACAGGGTCAAGACGCCGAATGTAAGACTGCCGTGCCGAGCCGTAGACGACACAACCATAGTCCAAGATACTGCGGCCGATGGAACGATAGATTCGCAGCAGGCAGAGTCGATCGGAACCCCAGTGTTTATGAGATAACACTTTCAGAAGGTTGAGTGCTCTATTTGCCTTAACTTTTAGTGCGTTTATATGGGAAAGGAAGTTGAGTTTTTGGTCAAATGTAACTCCTAAGAATTTGTATTCTTGTTTTACCGGAATTTCAATGTTGTTTAGCTTAAGAGCAGGGTCAGGGTACAATCCACGTTTTTGCGTGAAAAGAACTGCGGTAGTTTTTTGTGCCGAGAAACGAAAACCATTTTGGTCAGCCCATTTTGTAAGCTTATTGATTGTTATTTGCAGTTGCCTTTCACAGGATGATAGGCTGGAGGCCCGACAGGCGATCTGAAGATCGTCAACGTAGACGGAGTGCATGACTGTGGGAGGTATGACCTTGTTGATGGAGTTCATTTTGACTATGAAGAGTGTTGTACTCAAAGTGCAACCTTGTGGCACGCCATTTTCTTGGACAAATACTCGAGAGAGTACTGTGCCGAGACGTACTTGAAATGTTCTATTAGAAATGAAATCACATAAGCAGTTTAGCATTCTTCCACGAATCCCCATGTCTGCAAGGTCTCTAAGAATCCCGTATCGCCACGTCGTGTCATACGCCTTCTCTAAGTCGAAGAAAACCGCGAGACAGTACTGTTTGTGTAGAAATGCATCTCGTATTTCGTGTTCCAGTCTAACGAGATGGTCAGTGGTGGAACAGCCTTTTTTGTATCCACACTGGTGCGAGTCTATAAGCTGTGTTGATGTGAGAATGAAGGTGAGTCTAATGTTTATAATGCTCTCGTATGTTTTTGCCAGACAACTTGTTAATGCAATCGGCCTGTAGTTTCTCGGGGATGTTGGGGGTTTACCAGGTTTTAAGAGAGGTATGACTATCGCGTTTTTCCAATCTTCAGGTATTATGCCGGATTCCCATATTTTGTTGAAAAATTGGAGAAGAGCCTCCGCCGATGCTTGTGATAAGTGCGCCAACATTGTGTAGTGTACCCGGTCAGGCCCTGTTGCCGTTTTTTTACCGGCGGAAAGTACCCTATGTAATTCGTGTAGTGTGAGAGGATGGTTGTAACATTCATTTGAGGCGGTAGAAGTGGGGAGTTTTTTGTTTTTCAGCATTTTCTTTGTATTTAAGGAATGCATTGGTGTAATTCGCTGAGCATGATACATCGTAAAAGTGTTCGCCTAAGAGGTTGGCCTGATCTTCTAGTGTTGTTTGTGTGTCTGGACTTGTAAGCAGTGGTATTGTGTACGATGAGTATTCTCCTCTGAACTTCCTCACCTGATCCCAGATATGTTTAGATGTGGCTGAACTATTAATGGATGATATGTATTTGTGCCAAGAACTCTTTTCTGCCTGCCTTCGGATATATCGTGCATTAGCTTTCGCCTGTTTAAAACTTATGAGGTTGCTATAGGTCGGGTACCTCCGTAAGGTTCCCCAGGCCTTGTTTTGTTGCTTTTTGGCTTCGGTGCACTCAGTTGTCCACCAGGGATTTAATTTCTTTCGTACAATCCCAGACGATTGCGGTATCGCCTTTTCCGCCGCTGAAATGATAGCGTCAGTGAACTTTTTGTTGAGTTCCTGAACAGAATGTTCGGGTGAAAAAAATATGTTCAAGGTTTGCGTGATGTGTAAAAAGCGGCCAGTTTGCGAGTTGCAATTTCCACCGGCGTGGCTTGGTGGCCAGTGTTTGATACGATGGCATGAGTTTGATAATGGCGGGTTGGTGGTCGCTACCATATGAATTTTCCAGGACTTCCCATTTAAGATCGCTAAAAAGACACGGTGAACATAGGGCAAGATCTAAGCAGCTAAAAGTGCGTGAGGTTGGTGAGAAGTAGGTAAAAGCGCCGGAGTTCAAAAGGCAAATATCGTTTGAGAAAACGAAATCTTCAACGATTTGCCCTCTTTGATCAGTTTTATCGCTACCCCAAAGGGTGGAATGAACATTAAAATCCCCAACTAAAATAAATGGTTTTGGTAACTGTTCCACTAAATTTTCTAAGTTTTTAGTGGTGAAAAGGGTGTGAGGTGAAATATACAGCGAGCAGATGGTGACGGTCTTGTATGATAAAATGGTGACGACTACGGCCTCGAAAGATGTGTTTATTTGGACATCTCGCGTGGGAATGCTGCCCTGCACTAGTATGGCTACTCCTCCCGAAAGACGGCTGCAATGTTCGCGGTCCTTTCGGGCAACTTTAAAGCCCTTTAGGAAATGATCATGCTTTGCACCAAGATTTGTCTCTTGGAGGCAAAAAGCTACCGGTGAGAACTTGTTGATGATCTCCTTTACGTCACCTAAGTTATGAATTAAGCCTCTACAGTTCCAATGCACGATAAAAGCCATGATGAAATAAAATTAAGCAAATGTACTTCTGGGGATTGATCGGTTTAACTAAAAGATGATAGGTGACAATACTAAGAAATAGAAATAAAGAGGAATGCGATAACCATTACGGTTATCGCTTACTTATTGTGGTTACTGGGACCTTGTCCTTGTCCTGTTTGGCACGCTCGAGGGAGCGCTTGTCCTTCGGTGTCGATGACACCGGGGTTTTGTGGTCGATCTCCATTGCCTTGTCAGAGGCGCTGGCAGATCGAGAGTGCGGCGCTGAGAAACGAATCTCAGGCCTTGGTACTCGATTGATTTTAGGGCCCAGGGAGACCGGAGTCTGCGGGCCCTTTGATGTGGATGGAGCAGCTGGCGCTGCTTCCTTTGAGGGGGCGGTTGGAGTCACCACGGGACCACTGCGTGTGGTTGCGGTGGACTCCTGAGGCCTTTGTGACGCTGCCCCCGACTGCGTCACATCAGCGTAACTTCTGCGGAAAAGGTACGACAGCCGTTTTCGCGCTTCGCTGAATGATATTTTTTCTTTGACGGTCAGAGCGATCACTTCTTTTTCTTTTTTCCAACATGGACATGACCGGGAATACGCTGGGTGTTCCCCGTCACAGTTAACACAGTGGGGTGAGGATGTGCAGTTTTCGGATTTGTGGTCGTTTGCGCTGCATTTTGCGCATGTTTCTTTGCCTCTGCATGAGTGCGAGGCGTGACCGAATCTTTGACATTTGAAACAGCGTCTGGGGTTGGGGATGTAGGGTCTGACATTGATTTTTAAGTACCCAGCCTCGAGAGAGGTGGGCATTTCACTTGTTCCAAAGGTTAGTATTACGTGTTTGGTGGGCACTTCCTGATCATTGCGGCGGATTACTATTCTTTGGACTTTTATTACATTTTGGTCTTGGAAACCTTCGAGGAGCTCTTCGTCACTAAGGCCTAAGAAGTCTTCCTCGGAGATTACTCCCCCTGCTGGTGTTTAGAGATCGATGGACTGAAATGGTGACAACTGTTTCTCCAATGCTGGTTATTTGGGATAGCTTAGGCACTTGGTCTTTTTCGGTTAGCTCCAGGAGGAGGTCACCGCTTGACATTTTGGATGCTTTGTATGTGGGTCCGATTTTTTCTTTTAGGCACTTGGCCACCAAAAATGGGGATAGTTTTCTTAGAGGTGTGCTTTCACTATGGATAATGCGGTACTTCGGGAAAGTAACTTTAGTTTCTATCGAGAAATGAAAACTTGCTTCGGTGCGGCCTCTCTTACGAGACCGATCAAGGACGGCGGATGCTTGTGAAGCCATAAAAATATGAATGCGTTCGGTAACAGCGGCGACCACCCACCACGGAGCCCAACAAGGGGACGCGGCTGGACTTGTTAAACAAGCCCTCCCGACGCCAGCCGTACGCTGTCACTATAACCCAATGTAATTATCCAAGGTGGGATACCTACACAAGGTTAACCCCTGCCGCCAGGAAATATGGAAGTAAACAGAAGTGAGGAGAGGACAGGAAAGATGAAAAGTGTGAGAGAAAGACGAAGATGTGGGAAGAGAGAGATAGGAAAAGGCGACTGCCGATTTCCCCTGGGTGGGTCAGCCCAGGGGTGCTGTCTACGTGAAGCCGGGGCCAAAGGGGTGTGTTGCCTCCGCCGGGGGGGCCTTAAAGGTCCAAACACCCGGCGTCGGCTCAACCCCCAGGATCCCCTTTTCCCCGGACACGGCTCAGCCATGCACGGCGAGGCATGGGAAGGGGTAGAAACCCCCCCGTTAGCTCGGGTCCGTGGTGTCGCCACACACCAAACGCCTGCTTTCGCAGACGCCCCTGCGGGGGTAAGTTGAGAAGTGTAGGTATAATAATAACTGTTTGGGTTTAAGATCCCAAAACCACGATATTGTCACGTGGTCGTGACGTTGACCCAAGCAGCAGTCGGTATGTACAAGATGAAACTGTTCATTAGGCCGAACTTGTGGCCGGTAAACTGAAAGTCAGATTACAGCAATACACGCTGGCACTGATAGCGGCGAACAGAGCGTCGGCCGTCGATGAACTGAACATCGATGGAGCGCGCCGGCTTTTATGCATCACGCGTCGAACATTCTAGCCTTATCACAGGTCATCGCGCAAGCTCTGGAATAATCGCGAGTGGTCGCGCCTTGCGTGCAATCTTAACAAAACGATCTACAATAATCGCGAAGGTTCTAGAACAATAAGGCGCGGTTTGAGCTGAGCTTTGCTGACGGTCTCTGTGGGCGAAAACCGAATACAACAAAAGTGAAAATAAGAATAGCGCGTGGCAATGCCCCCCTCTGAAAAGGCATCGTCCCGATGCTTAAAACAGAACACGGGGGAAAATGCATGCAACAATAAATCACAACAATAAAGAAAGAACGTACAATAATTAAGCAATAAGTGCAGTCCTCAGGTTTGCTAACGCGCGTAATACGGCTTGAGGCGCACGACATGGACGACTTCAGGTCGCGCACGGCGCCGTTGAGAGTTCGTGATTCCGTCCGGGACGACCTCGTAGTCCAGAGCACCGAGACGTCGAAGCACCTTGTACGGCCCGAAGTATCGCCGAAGAAGCTTCTCACTGAGTCCCCGTCGGCGTATTGGCATCCACACCCATACACGGTCACCGGGTTGGTATTCCGTGTGGCGTCGTCGAAGGTTGTAGCGGCGACTGTCAGTCCTCTGCTGGTTTTTGATCCGTAGGCGGGCGAGCTGTCGTGCTTCTTCGGCGCGTTGTAGGTAGGTGGTCACGTCGATGTTTTCCTCGTCGGTCACGTTTGGTAACATGGCGTCGAGCGTCGTTGCCGGGCTCCGTCCGTAGACCAACTTGTATGGCGTCAACTGCGTCGTTTCTTGTACGGCCGTGTTGTACGCCAAGGTCACGTACGGAAGGATGGCGTCCCACGTCTTGTGTTCGACGTCGACGTACATGGCCAGCATGTCGGCAATGGTCTTATTTAGACGCTCGGTCAGGCCGTTGGTCTGTGGGTGGTACGCGGTGGTCCGGCGGTGACTTGTGTGGCTGTATCCCAAGATCGTCTGGGTTAGGTCAGCCGTAAACGCCGTACCTCTGTCGGTGATGAGAACCTCTGGGGCGCCGTGTCGAAGGACGATGTTCTCAACGAAGAACTTGGCTACCTCGGCGGCACTGCCTTTGGGCAGGGCTTTTGTTTCGGCGTAGCGGGTGAGGTAGTCGGTGGCTACGACGATCCATTTATTTCCGCAAGTCGACGTTGGGAACGGCCCCAGAAGGTCCATCCCGATCTGCTGGAACGGTCGCCGAGGAGGCTCGATCGGCTGAAGGAAGCCTGCTGGTCTTGTTGGTGGTGTCTTCCGTCGCTGACAGTCTCGGCACGTCCTTACGTAGCGGGCGACGTCGGCGGCAAGGCGCGGCCAGTAGTACTTTTCCTGCACTCTTGCGAGCGTGCGGGAAAGTCCGAGGTGTCCAGCCGTCGGGTCGTCGTGTAGTGCCTGGAGTACTTCTGGTCGCAATGCTGAAGGCACTATGAGAAGGTAGTTGGCTCGAAGTGGCGAGAAATTCTTCTTTATGAGAACGCCGTTTCGCAAGAAAAACGAAGCGAGTCCTCGCTTTACTGCCTTCGGAACAATGGCTGTCTTGCCTTCAAGGTACTCCACAAGGCCTCTGAGTTCCGGGTCGGCTCGCTGTCGTTCGGCGAAGTCGTCGGCACTTATGGTTGCCAAGAAGGAGTCACCCTCCTGGTCGTCCTGCGGCGGCGGGTCGACGGGGGCGCGAGATAAGCAGTCGGCGTCGGAGTGTTTTCGCCCGGACTTGTAAACGACGGTAATGTCGAATTCTTTAAGTCTCAGGCTCCACCGTGCGAGGCGACCAGAAGGGTCTTTCAAGTTAGCTAGCCAACACAAGGCGTGGTGGTCACTCACAACTTTGAAGGGCCTGCCGTAAAGGTAGGGGCGAAACTTGGATGTAGCCCAGATGATGGCAAGGTACTCCTTTTCTGTTGTGGAGTAGTTGGCCTCTGCCTTTGATAGCGACCGGCTAGCATAACTAATGACCCTTTCCAGTCCGTCAGTCCTCTGCACAAGAACGGCGCCGAGTCCTACACTGCTTGCGTCGGTGTGTACTTCTGTTTCGGCGTGTTCGTCGAAATGCGCAAGTAACGGAGGCGTCTGCAGGCGTCGTTTTAGTTCCTGAAATGCTCCCTCTTGCGGCGTTTCCCACTTGAACTCGACGTCGGTCCTGGTGAGGTTAGTGAGAGGCTCGGCGATGCGGGCGAAGTTTTTAACGAACCGTCGGTAAGAGGCACACAGGCCGAGGAATCGACGCACGGCCTTCTTGTCGGCGGGTGGCGGGAATGTAGCGATGGCGGCTGTCTTCTGCGGATCGGGGCGTACTCCGGACTTGCTTATCACGTGGCCCAAGAACAAGAGCTCCTCGTAGGCGAAGCGGCCCTTTTGTGGCTTCAGGGTGAGTCCGGAGGTCTTGATTGCTTGAAGTACAGCTTCAAGGCGCCGGAGGTGTTCGTCAAAGTTTGAGGAAAACACAACGACGTCGTCCAAGTACACAAGACAAGTCTGCCACTTCAAGCCTGCCAGTACGGTATCCATTACACGTTGGAACGTCGCAGGCGCTGAGCAAAGACCGAAGGGCATGACCTTGAACTCGAAGAGGCCGTCTGGTTGTGATAAAGGCAGTCTTCTCTCGGTCTCTCTCGTCGACCTCGATTTGCCAGTAGCCTGTATTGAGGTCCATCGACGAAAAGTACTTTGCGTTGTTGAGTCGATCCAGGGCGTCGTCTATCCGTGGGAGGGGGGTACACGTCCTTCTTCGTGATCTTGTTCAGGCGACGGTAGTCGACGCAGAAACGTAGCGTGCCGTCCTTCTTCTTCACCAAAACCACGGGAGACGCCCAGGGACTCTTGGACGGCTGGATTATGTCGTCGCGTAGCATTTCGTCGACTTGTTTCTTCACGGCCTCGCGTTCGCGCGTCGATACTCGGTACGGGCTCTGTCGAACTGGTCGAGCACTTTCTTCTGTAATGATGCGATGTTTCGCGACTGGGGTCTGTCGAATTCTTGACGACGCCGAGAAGCAGTCTTCGAATCGCAGGAGCAGGGCCTTTAGCTGGTCTTGCTTGACCTTCGGAAGGTTCGGGTTGACGTCGAAATCTGGCTTGGGACCTCGATTTGTCGAAGCAGGTTCCGTAGCATCGGAGAGGGCGAAAGCATGGCTGGTGTCCATGAATTTCTCGATGTGGGCGACCGTCGTACCAATGTTAAGGTGCCTATATTCGTGGCTGAAGTTTGTCAGCAGTACCTTTGCTTTGCCATCACGCAACTCGGCGATGCCTCTTGCGACGCAAATCTGACGGTTTACAAGCAGGTGCTGATCGCCCTCAATGACGCCTTCGAAGTCTGCGGGCTTTCTGGTGCCGACGGAAATTATGATGCTGGAGAGAGGCGGAACGGTGACGTGCTCTTCTATCACGTTCAATGCATGGTTCCCCGGCGTCGTCTGGGTAGGCAGAGCTTTTTCTGAAGTTAGTGTTATCGACTCAGATCTTAGGTCGATGACGGCGCCGTGGTCACTTAGGAAGTCCATTCCAAGTATCACATCCCTGGAGCAGTTTTGTAGGATTACAAAGCTCGCAGGATAAGTCCTGTTATTGATGGTGATTCTCGCCGTGCAAACACCGGCCGGCGTTATTAGATGACCGCCAGCGGTCCGGATTTCAGGGCCTTGCCAAGCAGTCTTCACTTTCTTCAACTTCGCCGCGAAAGACCCACTGACGACGGAATAGTCGGCTCCAGTGTCGACGAGAGCGGTGACGGTGTGGCCGTCGAATAATACGTCGAGGTCGCTGGTTCGTCGTCGTGCGTTGCGGTTGGGTCGCGGCGTCGGATCACGGCTGCGTCGAAATGTTGTGGTGCTTCCATGCTGCGTCGTCAGGTTTTCTTCGGTCCACGAGGTTTCCTCGGCAGGGCTAGGTCTGCTTCGCGTCGTGTTGCGCAGGTCTCGTCGCGTTGTCGTCGTCGGCGGCCGCGGAGGATCTTCGGCATTTCGTCGTACAGCAACCGCACCTCCGTCGGTTGCTGCCCTTAGTTTCCCTGATACGGGCTAGGCGACCGGCCCCGGTTTGGGCCAGTGTACTGCCGGCGGTGCGGTGACATGTAGCGGCCGGGCGACGGCGAGCGCGAAGGTCGTCGTTGCTGCCACTGTGTTCCGGTAAGGTAGTCGTCGATGTCGTGAGGCCGTTCGCCTGGCTGCGGACGCGGCGCGTTGACGGCGAATCCGCGTAGCCCCATCTGTCGGTACTGGCAGCGGCGGTACGTGTGGCCGGCCTCCCCGCAGTGGTAGCAGAGCGGGCGGTTGTCAGGGGCGCGCCAAATGTCGGTCTTCCTTGGCTCGTAGCGCGGCGCATAGCGCTGGCCGACCGGAGGACGGTAGGGCGTCGGTGGTGGTGGCGGCGGCGGTGTCTGGCGGCCGAACTGTGGCGATGCGCTGTCTTGACGTTGTCGCGGAGCAGGCACAGGACGGCGGACCACAGCGGCGTAGGTCATGGCCTCCGGATGAAGCTGCGGTGGTTCGGGAATTCCGAGCGATTGCTGAACTTCGTCGCGGACAATGTCGGCGATCGAATCCACTTGAGGCTGCGGCGAAGGCAACAGCTTGCGCAGCTCCTCCCGCACGATCACTCGGATGGTCTCGCGCAGGTCGTTGGTGCTGAGGGCATGAGCTTCGGCGTAGTTGGTTGTTGACGAGGGGCGGTTGTACTGCCTTGTCCGCATCTCAAGTGCCTTTTCGATTGTCGATGCCTCGGTAAGGAACTCGTCGACAGTCTTGGGTGGGTTGCGGACAAGTCCCGCAAACAGCTCTTGCTTGACACCTCGCATCAGGAACCGGAGCTTCTTCTCCTCAGCCATGGCGGGGTCGGCGTGCCGGAACAGTCGATTCATCTCCTCCGTGTAGATAGCGATGCTTTCATTGGGCAGCTGCACACGGGTCTCCAGCATAGCTGCGGCTCGTTCCTTGCGGACCACGCTGGTGAACGTGCTTAGGAACGTCGTCCGAAAGAGATCCCATGTTTGTAACGTGGATTCACGGTTCTCGAACCACGTCCTGGCGGCGTCTTCTACGTAGAAGTAGGCGCAGCGCAGTTTTTCGTCGGAGTCCCAGTTGTTGAAAGCCGCGACTCGTTCATACGTCTCCAGCCAGGTCTCGGGGTCCTCGCTTGGCGATCCATGGAAAGTCGGTGGCTCTCTCGGTGGCTGGATCACGATCGTTGCAGGGGACGCAGCGGCCGTCATCGTGCCTGTCGTCTTCGTCGCCGTGCCTTTCCGCTTGTCCGGTAGGAGTCCGTATTGTGGTGCCAGTCCTTGTAGTCTCCGGCTAGCTCGACTCTCCTGGATGGTGTCGGTTTCTTCTTGGCGACTTGGACTGGGTTCACGGCTTGACGGGGGCGTTCGGTACATGAAAGGAGCAGCACCTCCACCAGATATCACGTGGTCGTGACGTTGACCCAAGCAGCAGTCGGTATGTACAAGATGAAACTGTTCATTAGGCCGAACTTGTGGTCGGTAAACTGAAAGTCAGATTACAGCAATACACGCTGGCACTGATAGCGGCGAACAGAGCGTCGGCCATCGATGAACTGAACATCGTTGGAGCGCGCCGGCTTTTATGCATCACGCGTCGAACATTCTAGCCTTATCACAGGTCATCGCGCAAGCTCTGGAATAATCGCGAGTGGTCGCGTCTTGCGTGCAATCTTAACAAAACGATCTACAATAATCGCGAAGGTTCTAGAACAATAAGGCGCGGTTTGAGCTGAGCTTTGCTGACGGTCTCTGTGGGCGAAAACCGAATACAACAGAAGTCAAAATAAGAATAGCGCGTGGCAATATGATTATGTGGGACGCCGTCCTGGAGGACTTCGGAAATGTTGGCCATCTGGCGTTCTTTAACGGGCACTGATATCGCACAGTACACGGGCCTCTACCATTTCGCCTCCATCGAAATGCGACCGCCGCGGCCGGGATTGAACCCGCAACTTTCGGGTCAGCAGCCGAGCACCGTACCCGCTACACTACCGTGGAGGACTTGACAAGTGTAAACATAAAACGCATGACAATGGTGTGTCTGACAAAAATGTTGCCTCCTTTCAGCTAATCTTAGCGTAGAGAAGCGCAAGCGATAACTCTAAAAATTTACCGATTACGCTCTTGACAAACGTCGCGCGCGAGCACAATCCACACAACTACAACAGCATGCAGTACCAACACGTTAAACGATTTACGTAGGCGATAACGCATATTGCAATAAGAACAACTCAACTTACGAAACGCAACGATCAAAATCACTTACCTCTTGCAAGAAAGTACGCTAGCGGCGTTCGCTGCAGGCTGACCGCCGGTGTTCAAGCGATGCGCCCAGCGAGGAATGGCCAAGCTACCAGCGTCCGGCAGTTCCCCGGTATCGCTCCCGAAGAGCCCGAGCGTCAAGGCATTTTCCAGGGTCACAAAGCGCATCATCGAGAAAGGATTGCGGCGCTGCTACTCATTGATGTGCGGTGACATTTGAAGGGGAAACAGCACGTCCGTCGATGACACTGCACAAAGGCGTCGCACATGTCGGGAGTCGCAGGGCCAGCATATGACGACTATTTGCCGGGGACCGCGGATAATCATCAGTGAAGAACTTGCGCTTACGTCAGTAACCTCCACACACAACACACAACGCGATGCAAAGCAGTAACAATCACCCGCACGAACAAACTCGACACCACGAAGTACACATGCATACACATGCATCGCAGGAGGCCGCCATGTTGGCCATGTCTGAGGAAATGAGGAAAGAAGAAAAAAAAACAGTGACAGGGCGATCGGGGCGCCACCACCACCTCAGTTTCAGTTTCGGTATTGACTTATCAACTGAAAAATGCCGTGTACGTTAGAAATAGCTCAAACACGCGTGCTGAGGCTGCGATACGCAAATGCACTGTCTCATATATTTGTCTCATCTATCCGCCATTGAAATTTACCGCAAGTGATACAAATGCGGCGGAATTGTTTGTCAAGTTGTTCAGGTGAGGTTTGCTTAATATGATAATGCACATCATGCATTCACGAACTTTTTCGCGTACTTGCATCGGCAGCTTAATGAATGTTTCTATTCAGCCTAAACTGTATCTTTTAACACAAGAGCGAGTCTGCTGTGAACCATGTGGTTTATTACTTCTCGCTTGGTACAACTAGACGCGTTTTGCTCTATCGTGCGGCGCTGACCTCGCATCCCCATCACGCGGATGCGCGATACAAAATCTAAATAACCGTGATTGCTTTTGCGCGCGTTGTATACGCAGTTCAAATGACACGAAAACCTTTTCATCTCGGTGTCACGTCTTACGCAGAACAAATGCACTATGTATATAATATACATGTATGTTTCTACCGCTTCGTAATTCACAAAATCGCACCGTTCGTGCAACGTGCCGCAACTTAGTAAAAGTGTGTGCGCAGTAAATCATGGGTAAATATCATACGCCTGACGTATTGCATTGCGCCTTAGGCGCTCTCTCTGTTTCACCGGTTTCACCAATGCTGGCGCGCGTCCGTCGCACGACGTGCGCGACGCGCCCCTCTACATAATTACCTTTACATAATTCTGGGTTCTCTGATGACGTTAGAGCCGTCGGAAATCCTAATATTGGAATACTAAAAATAACAGCACAATTATTCTGAACGCGTTGAGCGAAATTGTCGTTTTGTTTGGAACTGTTTGCTTATATTTCGCAGTCGTCAGTCGGGGCTGTTAGTGGCTATCCGGGAAGCTCGCGCCTGTATTCTCAAACGACCCGTTCCTTGCGCGTAAGAGCGGCCTTTCGTGAGGAGAACTTCAGGTAAAGTGAAATAAAAGACACCTTTCAAAAATCCACTTGAGGACGTTTCAGGGCACCTAACGAAAGACGCCCTTATGCGTATAAACATAGTATGAGTGACTGTCATGGGAGCGAAGGTATGCTTGTTCTTATGCTTGGATTATACATTATTGCGAGTACAACTCATTCCTACAACAAAAGGTTAGAGCAACAGTGCATTTAGACTCCCAAAAAACAAGTACCACTAGTGTTAGACAAGAAGTATGCGCGCTGGTGGCTTTTCTTGACTTAAATTTCTTTTCGGCTAAACACTACCCGTCACAATAACATGTTCGCTAAATTTCACGTCTTTGCATTTGTGTACGTTCAATGCACGTGGTTGTGCGGTACATTTGCATTTGTGAGTGAGATCTGAGTGAAAGTCGTTGTGTGCAGTTCCCGGGTTGAGCCCGGGGGTCGCGGCAGTTTCACTCCATTTGGCTGGCGTCTTCAAGGGAAGGGGGATACCTCAAGACTGAATTCCAGTAATGTCCCCGGGCGGTGTGTTTTGTTGCCGTGTTGTGGCCGTTCCGTCGGCGTTAGAGAAACGGGCAGTCTGTGCGAACCGAAGTGAATGCTCGTGAACGATGTGTGTGCCTGTGTTGTGAATATTACCTCCTTCTCAATATGTTCTGAATCAGTTTTATTCGAATAAATGGGTAAGGTTTTCTCCTTTCCGTACGTACGTGTTTGCTTCGTCCGGTGATAGCAATTTTGCCGTTAGATTTACGCACCGAGGTCCACCTGCAGACTTGTTCGGATTATTTCAAAGAAACGAGAAGGTTTACCAAACGGAAGAAGTGTTGACAGCAGGTGAGCTCCGTTTTAGCATCTTGCTACTTTCGAAGCGTAGACAGCTGCAATTTGCCGATACTGAGGATCCTTTATGTTTGTTCAAATTGTGGCTCAATCCTGCCAGCTTCATGGCCTTACCATGCGTGATATGCACCCTCGATGAAATACGACAAGTCTTATCGCTCACAGATTGCTTCGGAATTTATTATTATTATTATTATTATTATTATTATTATTATTATTATTATTATTATTATTATTATTGGGGTGAATGTCGTGCTTTGTACGCAAATACGCACGTCGTCATGCAGGGTTGCGTAAGCCCATAGGCACCTTGAAAGCTACGTTGCAGGGGCCCCCTTTTCTTAAATTTGTCTAATGGGAGCTGTGGCGGATAAATTCTTGAAACGCGGTAAGGAGCCGGACAGGTAATACAGGTGTGCTCGTGCGAGTACATCTTAACATCGCGCGAGTGCATCGTGCTCGGCGGTGTACTCATGCGAGCGCACTGCCGAGCAACCAATACGTTTGTGTTAGATTGAGTTGCTTGTAACCGTCGCGTACAGCAATATGTGACAACGGACACCATACCTTTGCGCAATTAGGCCGAGTATGTAGGCGACGGAAAATGTCATTTTAGAAGTGTTGCACTTCTAAAATGTCGCTTACATGTTTTATCCGATTAGTTCTAGGTCAGGTTTAGGTGAATTGTTGTGTGTAACACTTGCCTCTCCCGCTGGTTCAGAAGTGAACTTTTCTCACTTCCATCTCCAATGCATGGAAATACCGGTAGATGCGCGTTGAACGTTGATGCACAAAGTCCTAGAGCTCAAAGTTGTATCACGACAAATCGAAGATTTTCTCGAATGCGTACTTCGATGCATCATAAATACAACTGATCACCAAGCATGCATAATTAGCAAGATACGTGCCAATCACTCTTCATCATGTTTTATTATCACATCTATTGCACCATGCATGCACCCAGCACGTATGCCACCATCCACCCACTGTTCCCACCGTGTCTCCCACCAAACAAGAAGTGTCCCTGCATCCACCCAGCTCACCCACCACATATCCCGGCACCCACCATCCGTGTATATCCACCACCCAACCATTATACCCACCGAGGGTCCACCAACCCACCTACTATCCCAGCATCCACCCGGCGTACCCACCAAGTGTCCCCTGATGCCCACCATTATTCCCAGCATGTACACCACATTTTCCGTCATACCCACCAGAATTTCCAGCATTCCCAGCATAATTTTTTTTGGTGGGCAATGCTGGGATTTTCAATAGGGTTGTACCTTTTGCAAGCGTCGAGAAACGCTCCACCAAGTGCGCCTTCCATCATCCCATTCTACCACCATGATTTCCACCAAAGGTTAGGCCCATCGTACCGAACGTGGTCGTCTACGTGTCATCGGCGCTTGTGGGCTTCAGTATACACGATTACGACAAGTAAAAATGGCATTACAGCACAGCTGTGGAATCGGTCAATAAACAAAGCATTTTCCTTGTGTTTGGTGTCCGCACGAGAACCGATGAGCATCAATGCGACGCGCTTCCAGCAAACGCTCCGGGTCACCGAGAGCCGCCGGTCCCACTCGCCGGCACTTCCCTGACTCGTATGCGAGGACACAGATTTATCAATTTGTGCGTCTTACTGAACCAATACGATGGCATATTTTCCCCCCGCACTGTACTCGCTTTTGGCCAAGCCGTCATGCAGTTCTAGCTAAGGATAGTGCTACATATCAGTGCGATTGCACGGCCGCGTTGTATGTTGCGCGAAAAAACATCACAATACTCAATCACTTGTACGTGCGTATTTATCGGATTAACTAAGACTGGACATAAAGCATCAGCACATGCCGCCTTTCGGAAAGAGCCAGAAACGGGTATTAAACTTGGCCGTACCAGCTGGTAAAGTGTACCTGCTCCTCAGTCCACTTCAGATTTATTTTGGAGTTACGTAGTGTATTGTAACAGACAGTTAGCTCTGTTGCCACTATCGACATGCCATTCGTTACCGGCAGCAGTTATTTTGTGCGTGTTTTAATGAATGTGCAAATTTTAGTAGGAGGTGAAGATCGCGTCTGTCTTTAATAGGCGATATACAAAGCGTAAGTTAAAATATTTATTAGTATGTTAACTAGCCATTGCTATCGGACGCAAAAGCTGTGTCAGCGTGGTGTAGTGGTTAAGTACACGGCTCACGATCCGAAGGTTGCGCGTTGGACTACTCGTGGTAGACGGTTCATTTTTGCTATGCGGCTTTCATTCCCCCTAAATCTAGACACGATGATTCTTATGCTGTAGATCCATTTGGCTCTCCGTTATTCGCCAGCGTCCGACATACGCCAGCATTCGCCATGCTACAGCATACACCATATGCCATCATATTCCAGCACCACAATCCATCATTCACATGGTGAACTTATATTCAATAGGGCCGTGACTCACGTTAGTCAACAAATCAGTAGCGAGGTGCAGGTCACTTCAGCAAGAAAGTCTCAATGCGTTATTATTGCCGCTGACTCGAATTTAGTTCGATGCGCAAAGGCAATCAAGAAGAGGGTGACAGGCGATAAAAGATTCTCGACAGAGACGTTCCCAGGACATACGCTGGGGTCACTCATGAGGCAAGCGAGTGAAAAACTCACAGCTGCAGCTCACGGACGTAACCTCGTGTTGATTGCGGGAGGGATAAATGAGATCTTGACAAATAATCGTAGGACTGGTGACGACTTTGGGAAAAGGGGACGATGACATGCGTGCCGTGTCCCCCCAGGTGCACATTTTAGTATGCACGGTATCGGAGGTACCAGTACGCAACGCAAGCTGCAAGGAGTGGTTGTTTACGAAAACAAAGAGATGTGGCAAATTAGTCGAGAGAAAAGCTTCGACGTATTGGAAATAAGCAGGGAGGTGCACAGGTGGGTGGTTTCCAAAGAGACAGAATTCAATTCGGTAAGAGGCTTTGTAATGAGCTGGCCTGGCGACTGGCAGGACGCACAGATGCTTTTGTGGGGGGCACGCGGGCCTTTCCGTCTCCGCAGTAGCTGGTAACAAAGGAAACAACCAGCAGGACTCCTTGACAGGTAGTATTCGCGATGCCCACGGGCTGGCGCCCGGAGGAGGTTGGCACTGAGACGCTGTACGATCGACATTCTCCATCTTCTCGTTTGTAGCTTACACGAAGGACGGCCACTCAAAGGAAACACACAGGACAAGCGCTGTTAATTTTGCGATGTTAATTATTGCGCTGTTAATTTTTTAAGTATGCATAACCAACTAGCCCAGTCAGCTACACTGTTAAGTTACATGAAGGGCAGCAGTTATGAGAAGTGTGGACGACAGGCTTTTGTATATTCACGGTCTTCCTTCCACTTCCTTTCGCTTGATGAATTGGCCCTGATGTATTTCCTCCGGGCACGTGTATGCGCGAAAGTGAGGGTTGCATAAAATCCGAATCTGTCGTCTTCGGCATGCACTCGTCGTGAAGACGTGTCGGATCGTCTTTTGGATTTCCAATTGCATCCTGCTTTTCTGTCATACAAGTATCTTCCTCTAGGTACACCTGTTGCAGTCGCTGTCTTTTCATTGGCTTCGCGGGTACAGTACGCTGACGAGAATTCTAACGTCGCGGAATGTATCCTTAGACCTTGAGGTTGTTCTTTGGAGTTGATCTTCGAGATTCCATTCTCTGCAGTGGGAATGTTAGTCTGTCGGCTTGCAGTATGTTGCACTACTTATCGTGAAGCTGACTCGTTCAGCTTTGTGCGGTAATATTGATGTTGAAGAAGCACTGTCTAGCAGTACTCTTGCATTAACAAGCTCCACCGCAAGCGAGTGTTGCGGTGGAGCTTGTTAATGCAAGAGTACTGCTTTAGCGTCGAGTACATAAAAGGCTCGGACAATATAGGAGCGGACTACTTAAGTCGCATATGAACTGATTTAACGTTTCACGGGAAACAATTCAGTTTTCATTTCATTTTTTGCTTCTTTTGAACGGTTCCTGTCCTTCATCGTACTAAACGTCTTGTCTGTGTTTTAGATGTGAAGCATCTTAAAGCGGGGTTCAATCCGGTGGTGTGCGGCGTGACCACCCTTACTGCGCATGCGCAAACCCTTTAAAAAAATTAAACATAAAAACCTCCTCTCCCACTCTCTCTCGTCTAGACATCCCTTCCCGCGGCGACCGCACCCACACTGCGCAAGCGCGTCCCCTCCCTCTCTACCCTCCTACGCCTCCCCCCCTCTCTCCTCTAGGCATCCCCTTTCCGCGGCGTCCACACCCCCAATGCGCATGCGCGTCCCCCCCTCTCTCTCCTCTCCTAGGCGCCCCCCCCCTCTCTCGCCTCGCGACGACGACGCAGGCAGCGTCTGCTACCGAGTTTCTTGGTAGAAAAAAATCACCGCCCAAGCACTCCGTATAAATGGTTAACCAGTGAAGCTGAAAGGTGCGGCTCCGGTGTTTAGCAGTAAGTTCAACCCGACGCTGCACTGAAGCCTTCCACAATTATCGTTACCAGGTTGTGGTCTAACCACAGGCGGTCACAGACGTCGCAGCCGAAGCGAAAGTGCCGCTGGAGAAACTCTCGCCCAAAGTGGGCGTTCGCCCTGGCGAACGCGCTCCCGCAATCATCACGTCGGCGCTGTTTTGCCCGCAACACCGGTTCTTCGGCGCGCCGTTGCTGCAAGCGTTTGACCCTGCAAGCTTCGTACCCAAGCTCGCGCGCCCATGGCGCGCGAGCTTGGTTACGACGCTCAGAACGATGTAACTGGTAGCGCAGCCGATGGAGACCGCTCGTGACACAGATGCCGAGCGGTTTTTCGTTTCTCCTAGCCATATACAGATTTCGCTGTCAAAAAACGGCTCCTCGCGCTGCACAACCGTTCACTGGCCACCCCGTATATATGGCACTGGATCTTGACCTGCAAGGTAGTGCCGGTGGGAGATTTCTCCTGTCCGTTGTTGAACAATAAAAATTCGCAGCGTGCGCGTTAACTAAAACCGGACTGCCGGTCTCTGTGTCCAATCGGAGTGTTCTGTCTCTCATTGCTCATTAGCTGCGATTGGCATGCTGCAGTAGGAAACACCGGTTCATCACTGCCTGCTTTGCGCCTCCCCAGGTTTCTCGCCTGCGGAACACCGCGATGAGCGCCAGCGTCAATGCCACCGCCACTGTAAGCGTTAGCGCCCGCTGCTTCGCATCTACACATGGCATCTACACATGGCATCTTCGCATCTACCTGTAGCGGGAGATGGTGTAATTTTTTAGATGCGAAGCAGCTCAAGGCGAAGTTCAATCCGGCGGTGCTGGTGGTGTGCCTCCTGACCACCTTTACTGCGCATGCGCAAACCCTTTCAATAAAAACAAAAAAATTACACCATCTCCCGCTAAAGGGAACCATGTGTAGATGTGAAGCAGCGGGCGCTAACGCTTACACTGGCGGTGGCGTTGGCGCTGGCCCTATCGCATCGTTGCGCAGGAGAGAAAACTGAGGAGGCGCAAAGCACGCAGTGATGGAGCGGTGTTTCCTACTGGAACATGCCAATCGCTGCTAATGGGCAATGAGAGACAGAAGACTCCGACTGGACACAGAGACCCGCACTCCGCTTTTAGTTAACGCGCACGCTGCGAATTTTTATTGTTCAACAACGCACAGGAGAAATCTTCCACCGGCACCACCTTGGAGGTCAAGATCCATTGCCATATATACGGGATGGCCAGTGAACGGTTGTGCAGCGCGAGCAGTCGGTTTTTTCAACCAAGAAACTCGCTAGCAGACGCTGCCTGCGTCGGCGTCGCGAGGCGAGAGAGGGAGGAGAGGAGAGAGAGGGGGTGACACGCATGCGCAGTGGGGAGGTGAACGCCGTGGGCAGGGATGCCTAGAGGAGAGAGGGGGGGGAGCGTAGGAGAGAGAGAGGGGGGGACGCGCATGCGCAGGGGGAGTTAGACGCCGCGGGCAGGGATGGAGAGAGGGGGGAGTGTAAGAGGGGAGAGAGGAAGGGAGGCGCATGCGCAGTGAGGGTGTGGTTGCCGTGGGGAGGGATGCCTAGAGGAGAGAGAGGGGGGAGAGGGGGGTTTTTATTTTTATTTTTTCTTTAACTGTTTGCGCATGCGCAGTAAGGGTGGGCACGCGGCACACCACCACCACCACCACCACCACCACCGGATTAAGCTTCGCCATAAGATGCTTCACATCTAAAAAACCTCCTCTCCCTCTCTCTCTCTCCTCTAGGCATCCCTCCCAGCGGCGACCACACCCTCACTGCGCATGCGTGTACCCTCACTCTCTCCCCTCCTAAGCTCCCCCTCTCTCCTCTAAGCATCCCTCACCGCGGCGTCCACACGCCCACTGCGCATGCGCGTCCCCCCTTCTCTCGCCTCCTGACGCCGACGCAGGCAGCGTCTGCTAGCGAGTTTCTTGGCTGAAAAAAGCCGGCAGATCGCATGCACTGTGGGAATCGATGTAATACGAAGCAGCCATCAAGGAGCAAATCATCCTGTACATAACATTCGTGTCATGATTTACATGTTAGGACCTGTCGTTTGTTTTCGTCATACACTCACGTCGCGCCATACCAATTTTGGTGTAGATCAAGCTAGCGAACTGGACACAAGGGCACCATGAGCGTGGCATGTAAATGGCATTGTAGATGACACGCATGCCAAGATTTTCATGTTACCACCTGCCACTTATGTTTGTTGTACAGTCACGTCCCGCAATACCAATTTTGGTGCATATAAAGCTGGCGAAACGGCCGCAAGCGCGCCATGAGCGTGGCATGCAAGTCATGTTCCTCATGACATGTCATGATTTCCATATAACAACTTGTCATTTATGTTCGTCATACATTCACGTCACGCAATACCAAATTTTGTTTATATCAAGCTAGCGAAACGGCCGCGAGCGTGCCATGAGCGTGGCATGCAAGTCACGTCGCACATGACATGTTATGATTTCCATATTACCACTTGTCGTTTATGTTAGTCATACAATGACGTCACTCAATACGAAATTTGGTGTATATCAAACAAGTGAAATGGTCACGAGCGTACCATGAGTGTGGCATGCAAGTCATGTCGCACATGACGTGTTATGATTTCCATATAACCTCTTGTCATTATGTTCGTCATACAGTCACGTCATGCAATACCAAATTTGGTGTATATCAAGCTAGCGAAACGGCCATGAGCGTGGCATGCAAGTCATGTTGCACCTGACAAGTCATGATTTCCATATTGCCACTTGCTATTTATGCTCGTCGTACAGCCACGTCACGCAATATCAAATTTGGTGTATATCATGCTAGCGAAACGGCTGCGAGCGTGCCATGAGCGTGGCATGCAAGTCATGTTTCACATGAGATATCATGATTTCCATATTACCTCTTGTCATTTAATTCGTCATAAAATCACATCACGCAATACCAAATTTGGTGTATATCAAGCTAGCGAAACGGCCGTCAGCGCATCATGAGCGTGTCATGTAAATCATGTTGGACATGACATACACTTCATGATTTTCATATTAACACCTGTCGTTTATGTTGGTCATGGAGAAATGTCTCATCGTACCAATTTTTGGATTTATCAAGTTAATATAAAGGGAACGATGTGTAGATGTGAAGCAGCGGGCGCTAACGCTTACACTGGCGGCGGCGTTGACGCTGGCGCTCATCGCAGCGTTGCGCAGGAGAGAAAACTGGGGAGGCGCAAAGCAGGCAGTGATGGAGCAATGTTTCCTACTGGAACATGCCAATCGCTGCTAATGGGCAATGAGAGACAGAAGACTCGGACTGGACACAGAGACCCGCACTCAGCTTTTAGTTAACGCGCACGCTGCGAATTTTTATTGTTCAACAACGCAAAGGAGAAATCTCCCACCGGCACCACCTTGGAGGTCAAGGTCCATTGCCATATATACGGGGTGGCCAGTGAACGGTTGTGCAGCGCGAGCAGTCGGCTTCTTCAACCAAGAAACTCGCTAGCAGACGCTGCCTGCGTCGGCGTCGCGAGGCGAGAGAGGGGGAGCGTAGGAGAGGAGATAGAGAGGGTGACACGCACGCGCAGTGGGAGTGTGAACGCCGTGGGCAGGGATGCGTAGAGGAGAGAGGGGGGGAGCGTAGGAGAGCAGAGAGAGGGGGTGACACGCATGCGCAGTGGGGAGTGTGAACGCCGTGGGCAGGGATGCGTAGAGGAGAGAGGGGGGGGGAGCGTAGGAGAGCAGAGAGAGGGGGAAGACGCGCATGCGCAGTGGGAGTGTAGACGCCGCGGGCAGGGATGCCTAGAGGAGAGAGGGGGGGGGAGTGTAAGAGGGGAGAGAGGAGGGGAAGCGAGGCGCATGCGCAGTGAGGGTGTGGTTGCCGCGGGGAGGGATGCCTAGAGGAGAGAGAGGGGGGAGGAGGAGGAGGAATAAACGTTTATTGCACGAAACGGTATCGCGGTGCAAACCCCGCGTCTACCCTAGGTGGGAGGTCTCCTCATTCCAGGAACACTCTGGCTTTCGCTGCCTCCTTGGCCCTGGCGACGAGACGTCGTTGTTCGTCCAGGTCCTCCGAGGCGAGCTTGGCCTCCCACGTTTCGATGAGGTGTTCGTTTGCTTGATCGGCGTCACAGGCATTCGGTGAAGGCGATGAGTTGGTGTTTATATTGCATGGACACGCTAGGATCATGTGGGGCAAGGTGTCAGGTACACCGCAGACTGGGCACAGATATTCGTGCAATGTTGGGTACAGCCTGTGCATGAGTATACCGTGTATGTAGGTGTTGCTCTGAAGTCTTCGCAGTATGGTGCTGTCCTCTTTGTTGAGCTTTGAATGTGGTGGTGGGTACTCTCTGCGTTCCAGCCTGTGGTGTTGTAGTATTGCAGAGTAAGTGATTGGTACGGGCTCAGCCTCCGTGGGTGTAGTCCTGGCGTCTGGAGAGTGGGAAGGTATAGCCCGGTAGGCGTGATCGCGGGCCACGGCGTGTGCCGCCTCATTCCCCTCCAGCCCCTCGTGCCCAGGAACCCATGTGACACAGGTGTACGGCATCGGAGTGCTTCGGCGCTTCAGTATCTTGACTGCTTGGGCAGACACACGACCTTTAGAGTAGCTTGGAGATGAGGTTTTTTATTTTTTTTAAAGGATTTCCGCATGCGCAGTAAGGGCACAGTCACACTTGAGAAGCGAAAACGCCAGAGCGGCCGGAAAACCACGTCCGCGCGCGTCGGAAATGTTCACATTCATTCTGCCCCCTCGTACATGCCACCGCCGCCGCCGCCTTGGCCACTTTGAGAACTCATTCCATTTTGCCCGTTTCCTGAGCATTAAATTTCGTACCGAATTCTAGTTATGCATGCAAGGCACTGAAAAGAAACAGTTTGCACCTTTTCAAACCTTGTTTCGGAAGATACACCAGCAGAAACAACCCGAGCGGACGCCACTGCAGCAGCGGCGGCGGTCTCAACCGATTGTGCAAACGCGAGACGCGTTGGGGCATGCCGACTCGCTGCTGCTGAACCTTCTTCTAAGTCCAGCGTTCTCGGCGATCGTAATCCAAACCAGGCTCTGGATGAACGCGTCTTTGTCGAGGCCGTGAGCCTTGTCGTGCTGCACGGGTAGATTGCAATTGCGCCGATGCTAGCCACCGCCGACGCCTGTGCCGCCATGTTGAACTTGTGGCCGGTTGTTTACGTCACGTGGTTTGAGCTAGCACAGCCAAAGCCGTGAAGCGGAAAGGCGATCCGCTATCGCGTGCCGGAAAAATCGGTCGCAGAGCGATTTTCGCGCCGCCTGATTTTCCGGCCGCTTCGGCGGCGAAACGAGCAGATTTCCGGTGTCTTTTAAGCGGATTAAGCTTCGCCATAAGATGCTTCACATCTAAAAGCGGCCTTTGGAGCGCTACGGCCATGGCGTGTAAATCATGCTTTTCATGACAAGTTAGTCATGATTTTCATGATATGACCAGTCATTCATGTTCTTCATACAGTGATGTTATGCCATACCAAATTTGTCGCCGAAGTTCGCTAAGAAATGCTTCGCATTTAAGAACCGACTGCTCACGCTGCACAACCGTTCACTGGCCAACCCGTATATATGGCACTGGATCTTGACCTGCAAGGTAGTGCCGGTAGGACATTTCTCCTGTGCGTTGTTGAACAATAAAAATTCGCAGCGTGCGCGTTACCTAAAAGCGCCAGCTTAACGCCGCCGCCAGTGTAAGCGTTAACGCCCGCTGCTTCGCATCTACACATGGTGCCCCTTAGCGGCTGTGAGGAGGAAGAACATTTGCACTAAGGTGAACTTAGTCCAACCGTACAAACGCACCTGCAACCCCGCCTTCTCTCCGTCCGTCGAATAGTTGCACGCAACTATATTAAGTGGGGGGGGGGGGTGGTGTGATGATGTCGATTGTGTGGCCGCGAAGATGGCGAAGATGGAACGGCAGTTTGGCGAAGAGCTTTTGACGGGAAGAAGAAAAAAACGAAGAGCGCGTGCAGTGTGCGGCTCGAGCGGATGGTTTGTGACACAATTCGAACGGCAGCTCGCTGATGGATGGTTCGCGTCGCGGCGACCACCAACCAGGCGTCCTGCAGCCATGCGGACCTGGCGACCGCGATGCCGGCACTGCTCCTGGTGACCGGCAGCTATCGATGTTCTTGGTCTGAGGACCTCGATATTAAGGGTGTGCGTGGCTTCGAAGGGCAACCGCCAGCAGACCAGCTGACCTGAGGTGGCCGCAGCTCGGGCCAGCGACTGGCCGTTGACTCCAGTGGCCTGGTGTCTTGCCGGCCTGGCCACGTCGTTTGGAGACGTGCTGGACTGCCGACTACCTCGTCGAACGGCCAGAAAAAACACCACGGCAACGGGGACGAGAGACGGCGAGTAGGACAGTTACGGTTGCATAGCCGCGTGTGACTTTTGACTTTGTAGTTACGAGTGGGCAGGTGTGTAAAATAGGGCTATTAGTGTTGTCCGTGTGCTTGTGCAGCGTCCACTTATCGTTTGCTATGATATAATCTGTGTTGTGCGCACAAACAACCTGACTGTCATGTCCTTTATTACGGATCCTGGGCCCACACTAATTCAGTTATAACACAGACGCATATACCTATCATCACACGACAAATCAAACAAAAGACAGGCCGTAACTTGGAGGTTGCTACAAACAAACACTTTCCCCAGCGTGGCGATCCTACGTCTCTGTTATCCGAGCCTATACCAGACAGATGTGTGTAAAGCGTGCGGTACACATTGCGGCACATGCTTTGGGGAATGCGCTGGGAGAGTTAATGTCGCTGCCGCCGCTCACTACGCGACGCATGCTAGGCAGGGACAAATTGCGAGAGCAATCTTTGCTGCTACCACCGCGCGAGCGCAGGGGCCGGCCGCCGCCGCGGCTGCGGTCACTACTGCGGAAAAGGACGCGGCCTGAAGGAAAGAAGCTTGCTTAAGCTGATCCAGGCATACGTAATAAGCCGCGTGTGCTATGCCACGCCTTTCTTGAGCATCAGGTCGGATGAGAGGAAGAAACTCGACTCGCTCATTCGACGGTGCATAAAAAGGGCCAATCAGCACATCCACAGAGAAGCTCCTCTCTATGGGAGTGCACAATACCTGGGACGAAATAGCGGAGGCAGTCGGAATCTGACAGCTTGATAGGCTAAGTCGAACGACCACGGGTAGAGCTATCCTCGAAATGGTAGGCCTGCAAACAGATAGAGGACCACGAGGCAAGTCAAACATCCCGCGAGACTGCCGAGAAAATCTAATCATTTACCCCTCCCTCGTAACATGCATCCCATATTCAACACGGAGAGGAGGGAAAGAGAGCTCAAGCACTAATCAGACGCTTCGACTTGATGGACAGCAGGTCGGTTGCGTACGTGGACGCGGCAAGTGGAAAGTCTGGCGCGGCGGTCGCCTCGGTGGTCGATGGCCGAGGTATCCCCATATCGGCTGCTACCATTAGAAGACGCAACACAGAAACGGCTGAAGAACTTGCGATAGCGCTCGCTCGCGTTGGAACGGAAGCCAACTTCATTATTAGCGATAGTAAAACGGCCATCTGGAATTTTGGAAAGGGCAGGATCTCGCCGGAAGCGGCAAGGGTTCTGGCCGGTAGAAGGCTAAACAGGAAAGCCAGTTTAATTTGGACCCCAGCACACACGTCCGTTCCTGGCAACGAGGCGGCCCACGAGTTAGCCCGAGCTCTCTACTTCCGGGTGACTGTGGAGCCGCCCGACTGTCAGAACATGGACGAGCGTCTGCAAAAGTATACGGAGATCGTCGAACATTATCGGTTGCACAGGAGACAGGTGCCACCCCCGGATAAATGTCTAACCAATAGAGAGGCAGTCGCGTGGCGACGCCTGCAAGCTGGAAATTATATAAACCCGGTGTGGGCATGGCATATCACATGCACACTGACGATAGAAAAGACGATACGTGCAAGCACTGTGGGGCGAGAGGGAGCCTCGACCACATAATCTGGGAGTGCGATAGCTCCCCAGGGGCTAACTCAAATATAAATAGTAGAGAGGCCTGGGAAGCCCTGCTGCGGAGCGAGGACCCTGCTTCACAGCAACAAGCCATCCGCCTGGCGGAAGAAGCCGCGAAGAGCCAAGAACTCTTTGCCTGCTTTTAACCGCGGAGGTGCCGGCCCCCGTGACCTAGGCCTGTGTGCCGGGGACGGGGAGCGGAGGGCCTCCTTATCTGGCGGAAAATAAAGTTGTAATCTATCTATCTATCAGCTGCGTCGGCATCGCTGCCGCTGGGAGGGGGCACTCACCCGCGACAAGCTTTCCGATCAGCTTTGGGCCGTCCGGCAAGCCGAAGATGCCGCCCGGGACCAAGGACTTCGAGCCGTCACCTGAGGTACATCCATCATCATCGACGGAGAGGGGGGACAGAACAGGGGTCAATTCTCTCTTCCCCCCACATCGCCCTAAGGAAACTGTCTGACTTAAAATAAAGTTTATTCATTCATTCATTGTCTGGTTTTAGGTTCATTGGTTTATAGGTGTTTCTATATGCATTATCAATTTGCCCTTATATACCTCATCAAATGCGAAAAATGACCGTCGGCGTCGTCAGCGCATGCGATGCTAAAAATCATCATCCCATAATGACGTCACAATGTGATTGCCAAAATTTCCATAACTGATGACGCCATGATGACGCCAGCATGGCGTCACTACCGAGATCTTGGTATCGATCATGGCGTGACGAACGATTTGAACAATTAACCGTTTCTTAGAGGAAGCCCAAAAAAACAGCACTGATGTCCGTGTATCGTTTAGTCATATTGTGTTAACTTAATCAACATGAAGTTGCGTCTCACCGATACGATGTATTTTCGCGCAATCATATTGGCTCGTTAATATGAGGATGCAATGGGCTCAAGACAACAGCTAATTGCGTCACAGACGTCGTGAGGCGCCGCTGGTGTATGTCGCAGCTATCGCTCAGAATGTTCGAAAAAAAAAAAGATCCTAGCCGGAATTGGCCTAGCTGAAATGGCATCGCTATGACGTCTTATGATGACATTATCACTTGATATTGTCCGTTGGTCAAACTTGGGCCGATCGCGCAGGCAATGGAAGACAGGTGAATTGTAAACAAAAAACTTCCAAAGCCTCCCCTCCTGGAGACAATCCAAAACCACCATAGGTGCAGGTAACTTTCGGAGGGTGCAGGGGGTGCACCCTAGGATTTCGGGACATGTGCTTGTCGCGCCATTTCTCGGCGGCAGCCGGGCGCCCCGCCGTAACTGAATGGCAAGCACACAAAAAATGATATCTCATAGCTAAAACATGGTATTAAAAACACTCACGGTTGAGACACTAGGACACTACAGGAACATTTTAGGCTTAATTCTAATAATGTGCCACGGAGCGCAATCCTTCCCAGGCCACTTCAATATTTTACCACATAACCTAAGCGAGCTCCTTTAATTTAGACCCATTTTGGCCTGTTTCAAGTTCCATTGCAAAGCTCAGAGAAGAGGATTCAAAAGCGCCTCTCAGCTGTAGATTGGCTGAGAAGCGCTCTTTCAATTGATACGCTACTTTATCATGTACTAAAGCCATATAACTTCTTGCTCGTTTCTGTCGGCCTTGTTCTTGTTGTTTCCAAAGCTCACATCTGCTCCTACACATTGTCGGAGTGGGTCAGAAGAGGTCGCGGTACTTCGCCCGCGGTGAAGTTTTTTGATCGAAAGCGTTTACGGGCGGGTGCTTCAATGTCTCAGTGAGTCCGCCTCGCCACTGGTTCGGGCAGCGTGCGCGCAATTTTATCTCCTGTAGTGGCGTTTGGTGGCAGCTTCCTCAACTACGTCAATGTCACCATGGCTTGGGAGATTGCGCGCCTGCAGTTTTCTCTCCGGCCGTCGCAGTTTTCACTCCTCCTCCGCACCGCGGCGCTCGCCACCGAGGCATTGGGGGAGCCGCTGCACTTTTCGAGCAGCTTGGATCAGCCAAAGAAAAAAAACTTGGAGGACGCTTGAGCTTATCCTCCAAGAGCAGACCGCGGTAGCGTAGTCGGGTCTCGTGCTTCTTAGTGCATGCCTCAACCGTGCCGTAAGGAAACGAACGAGCGCGCGCGTAATATTGGTCGTTTCAAACAATCCTTGAATTCCTACTGGCAGCATAGTTGTTAAGCGCCCACTAGACAATAATTCTTCCTTTTGCGAATCCGCAGAAGGGTCCACTACGCGTCCGTAAGCAACACGCGAACCTATACACTTGTTGTCTTGGGTGATGCTTCTGCAGCTGATGATTATTAAATATGTATCAACACTTTGCAAAGGGAGGACCTGTAAAACACCCACTTTTCGCGCAATGCACATGTTTCCACAACTGGCGCAATTCTACGCTTCCGCTATGCAATATTACATGCGGTAGGGAGACACCCTACACTACACGACATTCATCTCCGCCTCTTGCGCTGGTATGGTGGCGCCACAGCTCGGCTTCCCTGGTGACTAGTGCGACGAAGAGGGGTTGCACCTAAAACCCCCTGAAACTACGTAAAGTAGCGACATATGTGGGGAAAAGCGCGCCTCCTCTCTTTTCTCCCTCCTCCGACCTCTCCGAGGCACACGCCGCGTCGGCATTCGCTCAGCGTTCGTTTGTGTACAGTGGCTCTCGATTACCATCTTTGCTCTCGAAACGCGGACTCGTTGGTGTACGGCGCATCTGTTCTACGGATACGCACTTGTCCTTCCGCTCGCATTGTGCTGTGAAATATTATTTGCCCAAGACTGACGTCACTGTTGGTTGCCATGGGACTGCTGTCGCGCCTTCTGATACCAGAACAAGTGTAGTGACGGCCAAAAGCTCTTCCTGGTACTGTCCGTTAAGCGTAACGAGTTGTGACAAAATACGTGGTTGCATAGAATGGGAAGTGAGAACTTGAAGCCGACATTTGCGACTCGACCTTGCGGGGTAAGTTGCGAGTTTCTCACTATGGGCTTGCATCGAGTTTCGCGTAATTCGATGTCCGCTCCAACGCCACAGACATGTCGCAGTTACTTGTGCAGTACGTCGCCATCTCTCAATCACGTTTCATTAGCGCTTCTGCGCAGTCTGTTTCGTTGTCGACAATACATGGTTACGTTTTCTCCTTGACGTGATGCGCCGACTGGTTCAAGTTCGCGGCATTGGTTTGTGCGCCTAGCATCAAGCACGCGGACGGACGATCTAAAATATGATTACGAAACTTCAGAGATTCGGCGCTGCTGTTTTGAATAAACGTAAGTGGACTGCGAAAACTTGCATTAAGATTGGTTCTCTCCGTTGCTTTTTGTTGCGTGATCGTTTATTTCAGAAAAAAATATTTTCCCTGGCTCTTTTACGTTGACCGATCAGCCGATGGACTTGCAATGCGAAGGTAGCTGTGCAAAGCGTGCATGACCTACCGAGCCGTAGGGTGCGTTCATTGTTTCAGAAGCTCACGTACACGTGCCATTTCGCGCGACTGTTTACGTGCTGTTTCGTGTTAAGGTTTATATCCTTGAGTGGAGCTCCCGCGAAGGAATAGCTTATGGTTGCACGTTAGTTCTTTCAAGCGCTTGCTCGTTCTTTCAGCGATATAGTTCGTATGTCAGATACGTTCACAAGGCGCTCTTGCGAAATATGGTTGGTGCGTCTAGGCACTTGACGAAACAACCAGAGCTGTTCGAATTTATCAACTATAAATGACGTATCTTTCTGGCGTTTTATGAAGGCGAAAGCCATACATGCTTCATCAAACGCTAGAAGTGACTGTCGGTGACATCACCATCCCGCGTCGTCAGTGTCAACGCGAGCTGTTGCTTCCACTGACAGTCATTGTGAATGCTCCTGGCACATATTGTATACCCTATGCGGCACTACACAGAGATGTCATGGGCCAACGTTGAACTCGTTTAGGATAATTTTAGGATGAGTTAGACGGCTGGCGCGAATGCTCTCAGCCCGCTGCCTGGCAAGCAAGCGCTCTCTCCGCGAAAGGGCAACTGCTACGAAGGAGGAAGGCAGGTGGCGCCGCGTTCGAAAAGAGAGTTGGAACTTTTGAGGAGAAACGAGAGTGGAGGAAGAGAGTGTCGCTACTTTACGAACTTTTAGGGGCTTTAGTTGCACCCTCTCCCAACCTCCCATTGGATCCCATGCATTTTGAATGAAGTTTGCGCATCAGTAGTGCAAAAACAAACAAGCGGCATCTCTCGAAAATGTTTCACACCAAAGACAACACGCTTCTCCTCGCTTTCACCGCCTTGGCATGCTCCAAGTGAACCCCTCTCTCCACTTTTTTAGGGGCGAAGCTCCTGTTAGTCTAACCTTGTCCTGCGTCAGGCGTAACCGGCAGTATCTCGTGATAATGATGACGATGACGCTGATGACCATGAAGAATAAGCGCGTTCCAGACCACCTCTAGTTCCCATCGTGTGCACCGAGGAAGCAGAGCGTCCCGCAGGCGATGTGGCCACCTATGTCAAGCAGAACACTGTAATACATTAAGGCCGTCCACCACCACTACAGTCACTAGAGTCATGGCCGAGAGCATAGAGGGGCAGCTTAGCAATGGCTAGACAGGTGGTGTCTTTCGCCCAGGTTGGCTCCATTTCTTGATCTTGCTTGGATGTGCTTGCGGGGGCTTAGTCCATCCCTCCTTCCCGCGTCCTCCACACCTCCAGAGCATGCGCGTCCCCTCCACCTCTCTCTCCTCTCCAACGCTCACCTCCTTTCTTTCCTCTAGCAATCCTGTACTGTACGGAGCGGCGCCCGCGTCCTACACCCCTCCAGAGCATACGTGTCCCCTCCCCCCTCTCCAACGCTCACCCCCTTTTCTCCTCTAGGAATCCTCTACTGTACGGAGCGGCGCGCGCGTCCCCTCTCTCTCCTCTCCTACGCTTACCCCCTTTCTCTCCTCTAGGAATCCTCTACTCTACGGAGCGGCGTCCGCGTTCCACATCCCCACGACGGATGTGCGTCCTCTCTTCCTCTCTCCTCTATGGTCACCCCCTCTCTCCCCTCTAGGAATCCTCTACGGCGCCATATAAGAACCCCTATCTCTCCACTTCACCGACCATAAAGCCGTTATAATGAAGGGGGACCGGAAGCCACGTCTAGCCACCATTTACGAATAAATAAAATTTCTTGTATATATACACACAGTGTTTGTCACGTCTTTGATGATGTACTGGACGAAAATTCACGAAAGATTCACGGTTTACCGATGAACCTGCACTCATCATCATTCACTCCGTGGATATGCTGTGACTTTTTTTATTTCTTTCGGTTGCCGTGAGAGCGCGCGCTGTGTAGTCGGTAGCGCACCAAACAATACCGACTGGGCTCGTCTATTTCGTCGCGGTCGCGTCTTTCTTGGTGGTTGCAACGTTAAAATTGTGTAAAGCTTATGGCCACACGTTGGACAATAAGCCCTGATTTCGCTCAGCTGCCATCGCATCAACGGAAATGCTTCAGATGCTTCAGACGCAATTTTTTTAAGTTGGTCGCAGTGCAAGATGACCTGCAACAAGACGGCGTTTTTCCTTGACAATCAGCTATGTGTAGTTCTCGGCGTTGCGGCAGTTTGATAACCCTAGGAGGGGTACCGGTGCTTCATCGTGGGTACCGCAGGTACGACGGCAACCTTTACGACATTACTGTACGCGCACGATTGTGCTACAGCTGAAACACCACGCTTGGCTTTGCGCGTCTACTTTATACCACTGTGTGGTAACAAGCGTGTTCAGATCCAGCTTTCACGGACATCGGCGTTGAGTTCGCGTGTCTTCCACCACGCGCCGCCTGCTTTTTATCTTTTCGAATCTCGCGCGAGGTCAAGAGTTGCGTCACGAAAAGAAAGAAATGGAATGAAACAAACGAAAAAGTTCAGAACACACAGCTTCACGACTTAAAGTCCCTGGATATTTTTTGGAAAGTACCGTCTTTCTTTAAACCAAGCCGCCGCGCCGCGCGCCCTCCTCTCCCACCTCTCCCGCCTGGGAAAGGTCACGAACATCGCGCCTGCTTTCAGCGTGACATAGCATTCTTGATAGGAAGGTGGCGAGATCTGGGTTATATGGCCGGCGCCAGTACTGCGGCCGTTTGGGAGAGGATTTAGAGGAGGCTCGGCCTGTTGGAGGAGGAGGTTCGGCCTGTTGAGAGAGGATATGGAGGAGAGGGTCGCTACTTTCTATATTTGAGGGCTTTATCATGACTTGGCTTGGCCTGCCGCGTTCGTCGCTAACGGCGACAAAGATAAGACCAGCGAGCTGCAATATTAAAGTGGCTAGTCATTCCCCGATTCTATGGCAACGACTCGTTTTACGCAACGACTCGTTTTACAAAAAGAAGGCAGTGCCCGACTGCACCGGAAATGTTGAACGGGCAGCGAAACGTATTCATTTATTTTCTTTGCAGTTTTTTTTTTCTTTTTTTTGCAGGAGGTATGTTATGCCCGCCGTTTTTCCGGTTCGTGATGTAGAGAAGAAACGATGATCAGGCCGGCGCGGCCACGTCAAGCAAAATTAAGAATAGCGGTGTCTAGTTGAACCAATGTAACCATAGACAAGCCTTATTAAGCCAGGTTCAGCATTGTAAAACATAATTACCTACGCATAACTAATCTAATGAAATCACACCTCTAAAAGTCCTAATTAAGCCGAGCTGAGGTTCTCGTGTGCCTAGTCATGCCGAACTATGTAAGATGTGCCGAGTTTAGTCTAATACTAATTGAGACTGGGCCTAAATAGTGCCAACTCGGAATTAGCTAAGTAGAACTATTCTAATTAGAATTAGAACGCGCGTAGTTTCCTGACCGGCGTCTCGGGACTGCGCCGCGGGGCTTAATCGAACTACCTCTGAGCCCCGCGATGACGCGGCTGTCGCCAGCTCGCCGCCGCAAAGGCTATTGTGTAGCGGATGACGCCTACGCCCTGCAATTTGGTTCCCAAGTCTGCATCCTGCAATTGCCTGCAAGCATCAGTGTCACACTCAGAACTCTTCTCCAGTCGGAGATCGGCGTCAGAAACGTCGTTTAACTCCACCACCCGTGTTGCCGCTACCGTACCCTGCGCCTCTTCCTCGAAATTCAACTCGGCGTTACCCACAAACTCCGTCCACGGCATGCTAAACAACTGGGCATGTTCTTCTACCGGCAGCACATCAATGTTATTAGAGGCATCCGTGCGCGGTTCACTTTCAGCTACCTCTTCGATACTGCTTACTCGCGACGAGAGCTCATCATTCTCCGATTCATGCGCTAACATTTTGGATTCCGAAAAATTTGCCGTTTCCGACCTATGTGGCACAGATCCTAATGCCTGTACCTCCCCATCGGCATTCAGACTCTCACGCAAAGCTCTGGTCCCGTTCATCTTTGCCCACTTTAGCTCTGCTTCGCGCACCCTGCGGCGATGTTCAGCCAACTTGAGATTAAGGTGCCTTCTCCATGTGGGCCAATCACGCATTAACGCTGCGTCGTAGACCACGGGCGTTAAATACGGCAAATCGGCATACACGTCTATTCCTGTCATGTCAAACGAAGCCAACTCCAACTCCACTTCGAGCAGCCTGCGTCGCTGTTCTGCCAACTTGAGATTAAGCTCCTTTACCCATGTGGGGCAATCATGCATTAACGCTTCGTCGTAGACCACGGGCGTCAAATACGACGAAGCGGCATACCGGTCTATTCCTGCCATGCCAAGCGAATTCCCTCGGCTCGAACACGAACACAGGAGTGAAAAAAGGAGGCCGAAGCAACTCACTCTGTTTTGTTGCCGGTTCCCGTCTCCGATGAACGTGATTCGAACACGTACGTTGACGGGTGGGGTCGTGGGTAGCTGGTGGTGACGCGTCGAGGGCTGCCTTGAACCAGCCGCTCCTCGTTGTCTTCCGAGAAGACAAGATTATCTGCAGAGTCCAGCTGCTACAGCGGTCTGCTGTAGTGTCCGTCTGTACGGTGCAGTTTGCAAATCGGTATCTTCACCTGTAACTCTTCGTCCGTAGTGCTGTCTTGCTCAACTTCTTTTCACTCTTCTTTAACTCAACAAGCCAATCCTGTCGACTGCGCCAGTAAAATTCAGGATCTTTTGATCGTAGAAACCAAAGCTCAACACTCGGTGTTCGAGACGCACCACCCGAGGTGATATAAACAAAGTTGGGAGCAAAAGAAAACTGCCGTTATGCGAATAGCGGCGATGGACTAGCTGGTCGCTCGAAGAGGAATAAGATACTGGAGAAGGTTTGTTTAAAATCGAGACAACTTGTATATACAGACTTTTTGCAGAACAGTTACGGACATAAGTGTTACAAAAACAGCAAAAGAAAATACTTTGTAAATAAACCGTCTGTAGGGCGACCCTACGGGATTCGGCGGAGCCGACGGTGCCTAACACCTTAACAGACAGAACACCGGGCCACTTTTTATTACCACGATGCTGCGCCTTTACATCAATACCGGCGACTAGTCGCCTGTTCGTCCTGTGATTGGACAGTGCATTTAGCAAGTAAACAAACCCGCTGCAAGGACAACACTTTCTGCACATATGCGGGCCTCATGCTTCTCGCCCCAAACACACAAACAAAACGCAAACAAAACAAAGTAAACCAAAGTCGTAGTGGCAAGGGCAAGCTGAGCTGGCGCACAACTATCTAGAGTTACAAGTACGCATGGCTGTAATTTATTTCAATAACAGAGACGTGCCTGGTGACATGTCAGACACATCGCCCAAGGGACCGTAAACCGCCTGTCCCGTGGGTGCTCCGACCATCCTCGGGCCGCCTCCATGCTCGCTCTTTGCGCGAAACGTTACAAGTAGCCCCACTTAAAAGCTCGTTATGCTAACTTCCGCCTCGGCGATTCCGTCGGAGCAGCCTGGAAAGGGTAGCGCGTAAATGGTTACCGCGCCGAAGGAATGCCAGCGTGAAAGCAATCATCAAAGGTGCCGACCGGGCGCGCGTTGCACCGCGACGCGGGGTCCCTGCTTTCAGGTGTCGAGGGCCCGCCTGCCGCCTAGAGCCACTTGATGCGCGCCACAGAGTGACGAACGCCTCCGGCGACCACACGGGGTCAAATAGCAAGCCGCCTTGTCTTACTTCTCCTTGGGTGGCGACCGCTAAGTGCGCAAACAGCAAACGGTGGGGCTGAACGGCCGAACCGATGCGAGGCCTCATCACCACTGTGCTGGTGCCCGGTGTAGGCCCATTCATGCACAGGGAAAAGGACGGCGTGGCAGTCAGGGGCTCATCAGGACGACGTTTCCATCCCTACCCGCTGTCGCCGGCGTCGGGGTGGGTTCCTTTGTCCTGTGTCGGACACAGAAACCAGATGCGCTCCGCCATCTCTGGCACCGAA
>JALIZH010019942.1:0-51540 GCA_030522465.1 Rhipicephalus appendiculatus
CATGCACGAAACATTCAAATGAAGTCTTCGGTGCGTACAATACAATGTAAGACCTTCATGTTTCAAACAGACGCTGTCTTAGTCAATATTAATTCCAACGATCTTCATACGTCTCCATTTTCCTTCATTTTCGATTATACGCTTTGTAACCGAGTGATATCATATGCAATAGCCAAGAGAATTATCCTTAATTTTTATAACGTTGGGATGAATGCGATTTCTCAACTCTACTGCCTCAGATCGCTGTCAGGAAACTCTGCCCAACCGTCGCCATTTTCCTGCCGTCACGACGTCCAATACATGCGTAGGTGAATGCGTTCACGACTTCTTGTACGTGCTTTACTTTTCTTCTTAACGAAACCACTGGCCACAGCTGTAAGGGTTATGCCAACGAGTTAACTGTATATACGCTGACTGGATTACCATTACTATAGTGTGTTTCAAAGGATTGTGGTGACGTAAGCAGTATGCGCTTGCTGCGACGCGAGTGGGTTTTGTTAAACCACATCTTAACTTTAAAGTGGCAGTGTGGAAGGTAAATTTTAAAAGCAATATTTTCGCAAAGCTCGCGCTGTCAAGCTGTTAAAGGAGCACTGACACAAAAATTTTGCACCTTGTTTTTTTTTTTTTTTTTTTTTTTTTTTTTTTTTTTTTTTTTTTTTTTTTGTTGCAATAGGTAGCTTACGACCCACTTATCACGGCTGGAAACCTCGTTTGCGCGACGGTTAGTTATTTACAGACGTTTTTAGGGCGCCCAGTCGCAGTTTCGGTTTCAAAGAGCACCGAGCTAGTCAGGAGCAGTTCCGGTAGCAAGATAAACACAGCTGGCCACGTGACCACGCAGAACTGTGACGTAGGCGGCGCGCGCGAGAGCGGGCGCCGCCTACCTCAGGCACGGAGGAAGAAATCGCAGGTGGCGCAAGGGCACAACCAACAACCAGCCAACACAAAATCGTGACGTAGTTTGTTTACATTGCTACCGCGTTGATGTCGGCGTTGCGAGGGGCTCGCATCTCGCTCAGTCGTGCGGCATGCACTTTGAAATTGATTTTAAATATGTTCTAGGCTATATTTGCCCTTGATATTTCGTAGGCGTTGTCTATGTCTCCACATACATCTATTTCACTCATTATCTCGCCCTCGAAATTTTGTGTCAGTGCTCCTTTAAGAAGAAGAAGAAAAAGAACAAAACTTTGTTTTGCGGGAAGGGGTATAAAGGGGCGTACTCAGGAGAATATGTTGGTTGGGGCCGCAAGTCCAGGGACCCCCTGGCTTGCGCCGTTCGCCTAACGTGACTTAGAAACGCTAATTGCACTTCTGGGTCCGAGCTGGCAAGTTGTGCCTCCCACTGCCCCGAACTGCTTACAATGTTTTTGCCTAAAAATGAGTTGAAATTCTCCGGCTTTCAAGGTGTGGAGAAGTACAAAATGGCATGGCCCAAGTAATCGACTTTGTTCACAGAAAAGATAGGCTAACAAAATTCTTGAGAAATATGTCTACTAGGCTTCAAAATGACCTGCAGGTAATGCCAAGCTTTAAGTGTTATCCCCTATGCATAAGCTAGCTTTTTTTATTTCGGACTCATTTTTAAGAATTCCGGTGTCATGATATATATTTACAGTTTATACACTCATTCTCATCACTGGCGCTGCTATTACCATAAATAAATCGCAATCGAACAACGGACGAACAAGTGCAATAATATCCAGTCGAAAATTTCTAGAATTTGATGTCAGTAATTATTGCAGCCCTTCTGTACTTACCGGCAGAGGGTGACGGCACCACAGGTAGTTGCGGCATATCTAAAAAGTTCACAAAGTATTGTAAAATGCACTGTCTAGCAATGTGTCCCGTCAATATGGTATGGATACCATATTTTCTCGCATATGGCCCGCACCCCCCCCCCCCCCCCTTTTCAAGCATATTTTTCGGTTTTTTAGGTGGGTCAACACAAAGAAAATGAAGACTCACTTGGCGCCGATGCAGCTGCCGCTGCGGGGGCTGTAGAAGAAAGAAACGCTTTTATAGCTTGGCAATGAAAGCCTGGTTATCGCTATTGCCGTCATTGACATATTGTAAGGCGAATCTGGTAACGTGCTTTAGGCTGCAGCCGAGAAATGAATAAGAACGGAAAGTGACGTTTTAAGCAAATACAAGCGACAGAAAAGACGTTTGTACAAGCTACTGTGTGCTTTGATTTATCAAGTATAACAAAGTAAAATTGGCGAGGATCACGACTGACACAAGAGGATGAGGCTGACAGGGACGGGTGCTTGTCCTTCTCTGCCTCTTCTTGTGTCCGCCTTTATTCGCGTTAACTTGATTTTGTTATAATGCAAGACCAACTTGCCCAACTGTCCATTGACCAAATGTCTACTGACCAGCTGAGAAACTGTCCTGCTGAAGTTGATTCACCAAACATTTCGCTTAAGTTTCCCGAATATCTGTAGCCTACTAGAGGAAGAGTCCGGAGAAGCATAATTTACGAGACTTAAGAAAGTCTCAAAGCCAACGCATGTGGATTAATTTCTCAGGGGAAGATTTTTCAAGTAAGGACTTAGACCCGCCGCAGTGGTTTGGTGGTTACGGTGCTCGACTGCTGACCCGAAGGTCGCGGGATCGAATACCGGCCGCATTTTTGATAGAGGCAAAATGCTAGAGGCTCGTGCACTTAGATTTAGGTGCAAGTTAACGAAATCCAGGTGGTCGAAATTTCCGGAGACCCTTCCCTACGCAGCGTCCCTCATTTTCGTACCGTTGCTTTAGGACGTAAGACCACAACAATAATTAGTTCTTATCACTTAAGGACCTATCGAATATCAAAGGAAAGCCTCGTATGATGGATCGTACTGAAGACCATAGGCGTGCGCAGTGTTTCCCATCAGGGTAGGAGGAAGGGGGGGGGGGCGAAGGTTCATCGTAGCGCCCCCTCAATTCCCCCCCAACTAAGTATCATCATCATCATCATCAGCCTGACTACGCCCACTGCAGGGCAAAGGCCTCTCCCATGTTCCGCCACTCAACCCGGTCCTGTGCTTTCTGCTGCCACGTTATACCTGCAAACTTCTTAATCTCATCTACCCACCTAATTTTCTGTCTCCCCCTCACGCGTTTGCCTTCTCTTGGAATCCAGTCAGTTACCCTTAATGACCAACGGTTATGCTGTCGACGTGCTACGTGCCCGGGTCATGTCAATTTCTTCTTCTTGATTTCAGTCATGATATCCTTAACCCACGTTTGTTCCCTGACCCACTCTGCTCTCTTCCTGTCTCTTAAGGTTACACCTATTATTTTCCTTTCCATCGCTCGCTGCGTCGTCCTCAATTTAAGATGAACTCTCTTTGTAAGTCTAGGTATACGCATGGGGAAATCTGCGCCCACCTCTTAGATTACTAGAGAAGAGAGGTGGTCTCATAAAGGGAAAATTTTATGAAAACGAAAGAGCCAAACAACAGAGGCCACAATCAAAGGTAATAATACCGAAAAACTACAATGGTTTTCTAGTATGTAAGAGGCGAAATGATTACAAGCCGTGTTCGGAAGTGTCGATAACAGATCTCTTCTATATCGCAAATATGAGTGATGCCTGACAAATGCACGTGGTTCAGGTTTTTCGAAATTTCCGAATATAAACCACTGCTTCAATAACATTTATTAAGGCACTTTCATGGGCGTGCTGGTTCACGACTTGAGGAGACGAACACTGTAGCGCGAAATAAGAATAATTGTAGGAGTTTTAAGCCCCAAGACCACAATATCATTATCAGTGATGCCGTAGGGTAAGGGTCCGAGATTTTTCACCAGCTGATGTTTTTTTGCTGTGCACCTAAGATGTAAGTACCCGCTCATCTAGCATTCGCCTCCATCGAAATGCGGCCGCCATGGTCTGGATTCGATCCCGCGACCTTTGGGTGAGCATTCGAGCACCACAACCACTGGACCACCATAGGCAGGCTATATAGCGCGAAATGAACGGTGATGAGGCAAGAACACAGTGCACTATTTGCCATTCAAACGATTACATTCAACATCCCTATACTGCGTTCTCATCATGTCCCCGCTTCTTTTTCTCTACAGTTTTATTCTTTCTCAAGTCGACTCAGTGATTTCGCCCGCGCACTTATCTAGGTGGCTTGGAATGATGGTCAGCGTAGGCGTGCGCATGCGGGGGGCGCCCCCTGCCCCCCCCCCCCCCAATTAGGCGACTAGGGGGGGGGGGGGGGTCACCTAAGAGGGGGGTGCGCAAAGCCAGCCGCATACATTGACATAATAGGGAGAGGGTCCCTGCGACTCGGGGGGGGAGGGGGGCGCAAAGTCAGCCCCATACGTTGACATAATAGGGAGGGGGGCGCTGCGACGCACCTTTGACCCCCCCCCCCCCCTGAAGGGGAACCCTGCGCACGCCTATGACGCTCAGGTGGCTGGAGATTGCTCCACACGGAATCAATACAGCTTTCGTAGATATCGTAATGAAATAGGACACAAGGTAGGCATCGGAAGGAATATCCGGGAAGTTAAAACGGCTCGAAAATTACTTCAAATGCAAGGTGACCAGCAACGTCTACGCAACTAAAGGAAGAAGCGAGACGAAACCATATGCGTTGAGCTTACCTGTGCCGGCGGGCGCTGTAGGGTTCGACATGTCTGGAATACAGTATTCAGATGACAATAAAGCGCGTGTTACTTTTAAGAGCCCAAAAGCAGTCTCTGCCTTATCTGTGAAAGGCTAGTTCTTCGTTGCTCCAGAAAGCAAAATTTCATTCTGCAATACTCCATACTTTAGACGTGCATACCTATAAATCACCGTATTCTTAAGCTTTCTTTTAGCGACGAGGCATACTTTTCATTCTCCTTTGTGCACTTCCGGTCGAGAACTTCCGGTTTTTCGAATATTCAACAAAAGGTTTACGGAAAAAATAAAGCTGGTAGAAAATCGACGGTTCCTGGCTCAAGTTAAAGAGTTACGTTGGACACATGCTACAGGAGCATAACTTTATTTTAATTGACGGTCAATTGAACTCTCAGGATAATTAATGAAAGTTTAATTGAACTAGTTCAATGAAAAAGCAGACGGCTTTCTCGTGAGCACCTGGAACCGCTGTGACACCTGGCGGAGCAGATCTCAACTACGAGCTTCTTTCTATGTGGCCTCCGTGATCCGGCATCGACATTGCGACGAAAAACAGTTAACCCAAGGAACACCGCGGCACATGAACGCTGAGGTGCGGATTGAAATTACCAGGCACCTAAGTCTTAAGTGAATGATAGGGGTTGCCTCCATATTTTTTTTATTGTATAGTTTTTCACCCTATAATTACAACATAGCAAATAACTGAGCGCGAAAGTCATAGCTAGCTCCAATCGTAGCATCCGAGACTGGGTGTTCAGAGGGATAACAGCGTTTCGCTCGGCTAAATATAGCATTCAGTTTTGCGAGTTGGCAACGTTTCGTATCTCTAGCCTTCTTGTCCCCAGAAAAGGACGACAAAATTTAAGAAGTACGTAAAACAAGCGCGGGAATGCTACAGTTATGAAGCGTCCTACTAACACTTGAATTTTAAAATTTAGTTACTTTTATTAGTAATTCTAAGCAAATCACTCTTATTCGAAGCACAGTGTTGCAGTGATTCAGGCAAATTCAGAGAATATTCAGAGCAACGCTGCAAATTACAATAACCACAGCGTTCGTCTACTGTTTGCGCATGGTGAGTTAACAGGATTACGCTCTAAAAAAGAGTTAATTGACTCGTTTTTTCCGCCATGTGTATGTTTCACATAAATAACTCTCCTTAAGAAGACACCTGAAAACTCTGTAACTCCATTTTGGTGAGTCGTGTGACGCACGACTCTCCGGAAGACGCACAAGTTCCTCCGTGCCGCTGTGTGTGTGTGTGTGTGTGTGTGTGTGTGTGTGTGTGTGTGTGTGTGTGTGTGTGTGTGTGTGTGTGTGTGTGTGTGTGTGTGTGTGTGTGTGTGTGTGTGTGTGTGTGTGTGTGTGTGTGTGTGTGTGTGTGTGTGTGTGTGTGTGTGTGTGTGTGTGTGTGTGTGTGTTTGAGTGTGTGGGGGGGGGGCCTTGAGCAAGCAGGCGCATCACCCCGCCTCCCCCCCCTATTCTCCTGAGTGGCTTTGAGCCCGTACGTTGAGATGCTAGGAGAGTAAAGTCACTTAAATCATGTGACAAATACCTGTAACTCCGCTTGGATTCGATGGATTGAAAAAAGTTTCGCCGCAATCCATGTGTTATGCAGTAAATTCGGCTAGTGAGGTCATACGACGATTGGTTCGAAAAGCGCTAGAGTTTCCTACTTATATAGAGGAAACTCCGGTGCTGCGATCGTTCAGCCACCATGAGAATGATAAGTACAGGGGTGGTCAAAAGTTCGCAGGCCTCTAACCCATGTATTCCTGTGGCAGCGTAGCCTGGGAACATTTGACGAGCCCTGTAATACATGTATTTGCCTAATCCTCGTGTTTGAGGCTTCGAACGCACTTGCGATTTTGTTTATTGTTGCGTCTTGGCTTCTGTTTCGGATAAAAGAATGGATCGTTATGAATTGGTGAGCCAAAAAAGAGTCAAGGCGGTGAAGTTGTACTGCTGACGTTTTGCTGAGCTTCGTCTTGCGACAAAGTGGTTGCAGGCCACACGGAGCCAAATGGAGCCGAAGGAACGTGGCTTAGATAAATCCATGTACTACCCATCATTCTCATGCTGGCTGAAGCGCCACGTGCTGCGGCTCGCATGGACACTACGCAGCGTATACTATTAAAAAACTCTGTGGATGAAACGACAAACTAGTTTCCTAAAGCTATCGCTATCTGGGTTGAACTCTACATCAGCAAAATGTTGCTGCCTAGACCGATAACACCGCTGAAAGTTGCGTGATACATGATACATGCTTACTTTCTTAGGCGAGGAGACGGAAGGGTTCTGCTAGAGGAATTGGTGTCGTCCGTGCAACTTGAGAAAAGCTGTAAACGGAAAAAAGAAATAAGGAAAGAAGCAAGACATCTGACCTTAGTACGCTATTGTTAAAGACCGTATTTAACATCTCTAATGAACTTAATTTGCTTTTAGTACTTCAGACATATTCGGATATTGTAAGGTGTCTGGAGGTAAACGAATGTCGGAAAAAGTGCAAAGCCCTGAAAAAAAGGTGACACGTGGCAGTGTATCCTTCATAAAAACAAGGCCTCAGTAGCTGCGATAAAACTGTAACTCAAAAGAACAAGTACGCAGCCAGGATTCACCAAAACATTAACAGTAACTACGTATTTTTCGAATACACTTCAGGAAACTCAAGGGACAAAAGGAGCCAGGTACCGAGTTCCGCCTATTCACAGAGAAAGAAAAAGCCGGATGGAAATTTATTGCTGTCAGGACAAAACGGGCAATCTAGGCAGAAAAAGAGTGCTCCACACTCGCCGTCATGGCTACTGGCGGCGCTGACTGACGCTCCCACGTCTAAATGCACATATATACCCCATAAAGTGGACGGGCGGAAGGCCGCCGCGAAAGCTCAGTTGGTAGAGCATCGGACGCGTTATTCGAAGGTCGCAGGTTCAGTCCTTACCCACGGCAAGTTATCTTTTCGTCCACTTTTCTTTCTTCATATTTACATTACAATTACTACTAACACCCCCTATAGGTTCCTTGGCATTATTGTCTGTTAGTTGGCGCATTGTACATTTACGAAAAGGCTGCAAAATTCCCGACTCACACATTTGGTCGAGTACTTATGCGGAGCCACGCGGTAACATAGGTTTTGCTTATGCGTGTAGTATACGCAAGACGCCCGTGTTTGCCTAAGAAACGTCGAAATATTAGAAAATGCTCAGCCGGCTTACCCATACCGCAGGCCCTTCTTTTTCTTCGTTTCCAGGCGCACGGTATTTTTTTCGTGGCACCATGATGATGACAATGATTTCATTTTCCTGGTTACAAGCGAACCCACTATGGGAGATAGGCCACGAAGGTGCGTCAACGTAGGAGTCGATGTAGGAAATAGAGGTACTGGCCCATGCCCACCACAAGTTCTTAATGGGACACTAAAGCGAAACAGTGACTTGGTTTAGATTGACAAACTGCACTCTGAGAACTCTAATGCCATATGTCTCACCATCATAAGTTCATTATTAGCGGAGAAAATCAAGGTTGAAGTTTTATTTTTAAATTTGGCGCCGATATCGGCGCGCGTGACTTCAGAAATTCCACATGTATTTTTCGTATTTTCGCGACATTGGCTCGATGAAATTTGCTGAAACTTCGTATGCTAGGTCTATGGCACCAACAAATGACAATGCACCTCATATTTATCGATTAGAAGCTACGTATGACTCAGTAGACGCCTTCAAAATCTATGACATCACAGTGTTTGGTGCGGGAATCTCAAGGTGGCGTCTCCACCCGCATTTTCTTTTCGCGTGTTTTCTTGTTTACTAAGCGTCGTGTTACGGTAAGATTGGTGTTTTCTGGATTGTGAAATTGTACTTAAAGGGGCCATGACACCCAATTTTCGACCATAACCTGTGTTATGTAGGTTGATCCTTGTACGTTCACAGACAAGCTGGCGAAATTTTAGCGCATTTGGTCGTGCCGTTAATTTATAATTGAATATTTTTATAAACGAGTGAGCGGCCTGAGAGTCGGGCAACACTGGTACGCTCGCTAGCCGTGACGTAACGAGTAGCTTGCTGTGCGAGCGTCTGCACGGTCTGCATTCCGTGTTCCATGTTCAGCTGCGCGTGCAAACGAGCTATTTCTGCGTTTCTCAACTTGCCTCTGGAACTAAATGACTTGCACCGGTTGAAACAGCAACAGAGCAACACTCGCCGTGAACACACTGACCGCGTGTGGAACGTAGCAGACGACGTCGCTGCTCCTCGCAGTTAGTGACGTCACGCACGCCATGGCAAAATGGCGGTCGCCGGCGGTGGGCGGAGTTTACAGCCGACGACTTCCCCAGCTTATTTTGGACTGAAATAATATTTTACAGTCCAGTTTTCACACGTGTACAAGCATATTTGACCCTCTACCTTCGTTTTTCGCCAAAAACCGCAAATTGTTAGGTGACGATGTCATGGCCCCTTTAATACGCGAAAAATCGTTTTGCCCTTTAGTGTCCCTTTAAGTCGAAAGCCTTGGATGTCTGGTCAAACGCGAAAATTGAGCGGCGTCCCACGTCGGCGGAATCAACACGAGGGATGCAAAAAAAATCATCATCAGGTGATGACGTCGTGACCATATGACGACAACATGACGTCACAAGTAACCACAATTTGTGACGCCATCGTGAATTCAGCGTGATGTCACCTCACATGACGTATCATGATGGCGTCGTCAAACGACAACATTGTCTGGTCAAAGGCGGCCCGATCTTGGAGGCATTGCAAGACCACGTTAGTTGAAGAAAAGTTTCGGAAGGGGACGCTGGAGGTTCAATATATCGAGAAGGGGTAAAATAATAATAATAATAATAATAAGAAGAAGAAGAAGAAGAACGCTTTCGTCTACAAGTCCAGTGAGGCGGATGCATAAAAGACCCCGTCAGTTTGTTTGTTTGTGTTTTCGTTTGTTTGTTTGTTAAATGCGAAGCATTTCTTTGAGTACTGTGAGCACTTTTCCGTTTCTATCTACGTATCTATCTATCTATCTATCTATCTAGCCGCCTACGTCTGGGTGCTCTCGTGATCGTCTCCTTAACTTGAGGTATACCAAAATTTGCATGGGAGGGTAAGAAGTATTGATGAATATCTCTGGCTGGTAATGACATGAATAACGTGAAAATCCTGTCGCATACGTCGTCAAACCCTTTCCTGCAGACACGTGTGGCACATACCCGTATACCACGGGCCGCGGTATGCGGGTATGCGCCACAGGTGTTTAACAATTTATGTCTACCCAGGAACGTCGAGGACAGACATCAGTAATTTAAAAGCGAGAGCGTTAAGAAAAACTGGTGTCGGCAGCGTTCACCCGACGAATGCAAATAATAAATATCGAGGTCCCAGCAGGAAGCGAACCCAAGAAATCTGCGTTGCAATCAAGTATTCTACCACAGAGCCACGCCAGGTCTCAGAACTGCTTTGGAAAAATACGCTATGCAGGCGTAATGTTGGTGAAACGTCAATTGTGGTTCCAGTGCTGGCTATCTAACTTTATAAGCATTACATATTGTTTAACCATATGTACTCCTTTGACGCAGACGTCATGTCGGCTTAACGTCAATTGTATACTTAAGCGCCATCCACTGTAGTTTGTACACGAAGCACTATTCAGGGCTACCATCTTCGCAAGCACAAGTGCTGCATATCAGATTACCGCTTCTGGTGTAGAAAATATTCACGTTTCAGTTGGCATCGTTACGCAACTGTAAACAGCTAGTTATATGAAACAAATGCGATTGTTCAACATATGTCTGTGCGTAGAACATTTGTACGTATCTTTAACGTCATTTCGTAACGTTTCGGTCAAAAAGAAAATTACAACCCAGTCACCTTGCCTCCGCATGCTTCGCATAACATCGATTCCCATGGTACTTGGGATCTGCCAAATTTTTGTTTGTTTGTTTGTTTGTTTGTTTGTTTGTTTGTTTGTTTGTTTGTTTGTTTGTTTGTTTGTTTGTTTGTTTGTTTGTTTGTTTGTTTGTTTGTTTGTTTGTTTGTTTGTTTGTTTGTTTGTTTGTTTGTTTGTTTGTTTGTTTGTTTGTTTGTTTGTTTGTTTGTTTGTTTGTTTGTTTGTTTGTTTGTTTGTTTGTTTGTTTGTTTGTTTGTTTGTTGGTTGGTTGGTTGGTTGGTTTGTTTGTTTGAAATAAAAAAGGAGCATGTTTAAAGGTCGCCTCCCTTACACCCTGAGGAGATGGTTCACCGGCGAAGCTTAAAGGGGCGGCCTCCGGTGTTAATCACGGAGTCATTCCACTTTATGAAGGTGAATAATCAACGGAGCTTTTCAGCACACGGTACAGAAAAGACACTGAATTAAGATGACAGGCACCTAACCAACTTCGGGCGGTCCATATAGGGCCCGTGTGGCGGCAGAGGCGATCAGCCGCTCTGTCCCTACGTAGGAGCGGCCCCCATATGTGCCTGACTGAATCCTCTGGAGCTAAATAAAGTTCTTTACACCATACCAAGCAGTAATTGGTAGAGAAAGGCACGCAATTTTCATGAAAGGTAGAAAAAGGTACAGAAAGTCTCTTTCCAATGAAACGTGCAATCCTTACTAAAGTTTTCGATTTGAGCAGCATGAGTCTTTTTGCCGTGACATGCGTCGTCTTTTCTGGCTTTCTGCATGCGGTTGGCGCCTCGTGCATGATGGCTTCTATGAGCATGACAACGCATATGACAATGTAGCTATAGCGCCACGTCTGCAATGGCATTGCGAGTATAGAAACTCGTTAAAAGATAAAGCGAGCCGATGAGGTTTAATATGAAAATCCCGCGATTCATGTCATGTACAGCATGACTTGCATACCACGCTCGTGGTGCGCTCGCGACCAGTTCGCTATAACACTCTAAGAAATAATCGAGTAAAAAGGGTGTCTTTTTGCTACACAACTATAATCGTCATCTTCCCCGCGTACTTTCCTGGCGTTATCACCGCCGTCCCGGCACTTCCCGGTCACGAACGCCGCGCGCTTTAACGGCGTGACATAGCATTCTTATGAAAAGGGTGTATTATTGACACCCCGTCTGTACATGTGCGATTCAACGAAGATGCCACATGTTTCGACAATGCTTACTGCCTGATCTTCCTAAGTACATGAAGCTTCGAAGCGACATCTAGTTGCGAAACTTCCAGGGTCCGTATTCTGAAACCATCACTTTTGGCAACATCGCCATAATACCGCTTTCAATGCGCCCTGATTGGCTGATTCAGTAAAGGCTGACGAGTAAACGTTTCAGTGAAATGAACAAACAGTCTACATCACGAAGAACTCGGCCATATGAGAACGCGACCTCAGGTATATTTTAACAGTGACTAACTTTCTCGGCCAAGCCGGTGCACCAGAGCAGAAATCTAGGAAAGGGAGACGCATTATTTATAAAAAGCATTGCACTATTGATGAACGTATACATTGGTGACGCAGAATGTTCAGGTGGAGTTTCCTGCTTTTTAGCTAGTTTTACATAGAGTAGAGTCAGCAGCCAGCGCATTAGTCGGGGTAGCTTTTTACTTTAAGAATTTCTGGGTTTTCATCAAATTTGTTCTAAGGGAATGCAGTTGTCAGAGTCGCTATGTCCAGGGACAGTTTGCCGGTGGCCCATAGTAGATTGCATGGCACTTTCCTAGCGAAGCTTGCTATTCGTTACCGGTTGCGGCGGCGTCGTACGCAAAGAAAAAACTTCCGCATCTCCCGCTAAAGGGAACCATGTGTGGATGCGAAGCAGCGGGGAGATAATTAGCTTGAGCGGGAGGAACGTCGCCGCTCTCGTTTCACGGCAGCGGTCCGGGCGCTCATCGCGGCGCTGCACAGGAGAGAGAATGAGGCGCGCGCGCTCCGTCATTTTCATACCGCGGAACTACCGTGGCGCCCCCCAGCGGAGTACGCAGCTGTCGCACCACCTGTCGTGCGCGCCGCTCCGTAGAGGATTCCTAGAGGAGAGGACGGGGAGGACCGTAGGAGAGGAGAGAGAGGGGGGAGGGAGGGGCATGCACTGTGGGGGTGTGGGACGCGGGAGCCGTTCCGTAGAGTAGAGGATTCCTAGAGGAGAGAGAGGACGCGCATGCGCTGTGGGGATGTGGGACGCGGGCGCCGCTCCGTAGAGTAGATGGTTCCTAGAGTAGAGAAAGGGGGTGAGCGTAGGAGAGGATAGGGGGGAGGGGACGCGCATGCGCTGTGGGGGGTGTGGGACGCGGGGGCCGCTCCGTAGAGTAGAGGATTCCTAGAGGAGAGAAAGGGGGTGAGCGTAGGAGAAAAGAGAGGCGGAGGGGACGCGCATGCGCTGTGGTGGTGTGGGACGCGGGAAGGAGGGACGGACGAAGCCCCCCTCCAAACACATGCAAGCAAGATCAATGAATGGGGTCAACCTGGGCGACAGACACCACCTGCCTAGCCATTGCTAAGCGCCTGTCTGTGCTCTCGGCCATGACTCTGATGAATGTGGTAGTGGTTGACGGCCTTCATATTACTACAGTATTCTGGTTCGCATAATGGGTGCTTCCCTACTTCATGAAAGTGGCCGGACGCGGGACGCGGGACGGACGCGGGAGCGACGGACATAGCTCCGAGCATAAGATGCTTCGCATCTAAAAATCGGGAACGCTTAAGCTTCGACCTGGGCAGATGTGATTAAGAAGCTTGCGGGTATAACGTGGCAGCAAGCACAGGACCGGCCAGGTTGACTAGTAGAACATGGGAGAGGCCCACGTTCCACCTGCCGTCCGACTGATGATGAGCTTCGCCCGTTGCTACGTTATTAGATGCGAAGCATCTTATGCTCGGGGCTCTGTCCGTCCCTCCCGCGTCCCGCGTCCCCCGTCCCCCCGTCCCCCCGTCCCGCGTCCCGCGTCCGGCCACTGTCATGAAGTAGGGAAGCACCCATTATGCGAACCAGAACCCTGTAGTAATATGAAGGCCGTCAACCCTAACACAGTCACCAGAGTCATGGCCGAGAGCACAGAGAGGCTGCTTAGCAATGGCTATGCAGGTGGTGTCTGTCGCCCAGGTTGACCCCATTCCTTGAGTCATGGCCGAGAGCACAGAGAGGCTGCTTAGCAATGGCTAGGCATGTGGTGTCTGTCGCCCAGGTTGACCCCATTCCTTAATCTTGCTTGCATGTGTTTGGAGGGGGGCTTAGTCCATCCCTCCTTCCCGCGTCCCACAGCGCATGCGCGTCCCCTCCCTCTCTCTCTCCTAAGCTCACCCCCTTTCGCTCCTCTAGGAATCGTGTACTCTACGGAGCGTCCCACACCCCCCACAGCGCATGCGCGTCCCCTCCCCTGTGCTCTCCTACGCACACCCCTTCCTCTACTCTAGGAATCATCTACCCTAACGAGCGGCGCATGCACGTCCTCTCCCCCTCTATCCTCTTGGAATCATCTACTCTACGGAGCGGCTCACGCGTCCCACAGCGCATGCACGTCCCCTCCCCCTCTCTCTCCTCTCCTACGGTCCCCCCCGTCCTTTCCTCTACGGAGCGGCGCGAACGACAGGTGGTGTGACAGCTGCTTACTGCGCTGGGGGGCACCACGGTAGTTCCGCGGTATGAAAATGACGGAGCGCGCGCGCCTCATTCTCTCTCCTGCGCAGCGCCGCGATGACCGCCCGGACCACTGCCGTGAAATGAGAGCGGCGACGTTCCACCCGCTCCAGCTAATTATCTCCCCGCTGCTTCGCATCCACACATGGTTCCCTTTAGTGAGAGATGGGGAATTTTTTTCTTTTCTTCGCCTTCAGGAGCACGAGATAGTAGGGTCTTTTAGCAAGTTACGGAAATACGGTACGCAAATACGGTAAGGTCGTACGGTAGCGCTCCTTCTTTCCAGTGATAGTGCGTCCCCAGACGACAGGTGTCTCGTTAACAATGCGTGGGCTGACAGGCAACAATGAGGCGTGAGAACCCCACAGTTATTTCCGCCTACACTGGCACAAGGTCAACGACCGGGAGAGGAGGAGTGGTACCACCATACGGTACCGTATTTGCGTACCGTATTTCGTAACTCGCTTGCCAGACTTCGCTTCTCAGTCGGCTCCTCAACCTTGCTGCGAGAGAAGGAACATCTGTGTGCGTAACATTGGACGTTTGAAGTGCAACTGCGAGGTGTCTTCTACGCCATAATTCGTCATACTGTGAATTGCCGAAGTACCCACTACGCGTCCGTAGGGCGATGCATAGCTGGACACGTTGTTGATGCTGTCATTGATAATGATGATCAATTATGTCCTAGCGCTCTGTAATGGGTGGGCCTAAACCACCCACTCGTCGTGCAATTACAACGCCTGGTGCCGCCTCGTGTCCATGTGACGCCTGGTGCGATTCTGCGGTTTTGAATTCCACGCAATATTAGGTGTGTAAACGGAAGACATCGCACTACATGACACCTATCTAGCGTTTTCGTTTAATAGCGGGTCTGTTTAAGCTTGCAGTTTACGACACACTGTAGTTTTTAAAAAAATTGAATTTGCCATAAGTTTGGCTAGATGTTTTTTTCGCTGGAAATGAATATAGCACAAAAACTTCGCGGATTCACTAACTGTAGGGGGAGTGCAATGGGCTCCTTGCTGTGCATATTGTAAGAAATAAATTTCACCGCGAGGGCGAAGTCATGAATGTGATAACAACGAATTGTAATATTATATGAAGTAGGGCTGGCAGCTGACTGTTTTGGATACGATATCGCGTCACTCTACAAAAGGCTGGTGTAAGAGAATACGGCAGCTCCAGGGAGAAATGCTCTTTTCGCACAGTCTCTTCGCGTTGAGAGCGCAGCACGTAGAAAGGTATACGAACCGCGCGATGATGCTTGCCGAGATAGTGCGCGCGCCAGCGATCGCGACCGCGCCCTTAAAATCAAATTACACAGTTGCTGCTCGAGCGACTACCCCCCCCCCCCGCGTTTTTTCGGGCTCGTTCAAGACGGGCGGGGTGTTTTCTCTCTGCTTGAGCATTCGACGGCAGGTCTAACACGGGGGGGGGTACGTTATTGCATGCGCCCTCCGAGCCACTGAGATGGGCCGGCATGTTTCATCTCTGCTTCGGTAGCGCTTGTCGCCCCCCGCTCGCGCGCTTTTACCCGCGGGTATATCATACTATGCGCGGGGGGATGTCATCCATTTGGACATTATACGGAATATGCCGGTGACGGCAAAAGCCCGTCGAGAGTGTCCATAGTCCACATATCCGCTATCGCAATAAAATGTTCACGTGTACTGCTTAAGCCCATGCAAAAGCCCTTTTGAGAAGTAGCACGAAAACGCGTTACTGTTTAAGTGTCGCTTCTACTTGCTAATTACGAATCAACAGTCCATGTGCACCAATTGTGTCAGTTTGTTTTTCCACGAAGTGCGCTTCAGCTGTGTCGTACAGTATCCGCATCGCACATACGCTACACATTGCATCAAATAGGTTCGGAACAACGAAGCGAGTCTCGGAAACGTCTTCGTGCTTTGTATACAAAAACGCACTTCTGGGCTCAATCAATCGTGTAGTCTGACCACAACTCCTCCTTCGCTGAAATAATGCCCAGCCATTACTCTTCCATTCACTGTACTCCAGTAGTAAATCATTCGCACTTGCGCTCGGTCTCGCATGCACCTGATCATACGTCATCTCGGGCCGATTGTTGTTAGAAGGTTAATCGCGCTTGCACGTGCGTTTCGCTCGAAGTGTTGGGCCTGCATTCAGAATTGTTTAGTTCTCTAGACTATCTGCGGAATTTGTTAGATACATCAGCACCATGGTAAGAAAGCAAACTTCATTTCACGAAGTACCCATACTTTCGAGAAACTCGCAGGCTTTCTCAATGGACACTTGTTCTTCATTCCTTCGCCCGTTTGTTTGTTTGTTTGTTTGTTTGTTTGTTTGTTTGTTTGTTTGTCTGTCTGTCTGTCTGTCTGTCTGTCTGTCTGTCTGTCTGTCTGTCTGTCTGTCTGTCTCTCTGGCTGGCTGGCTGGCTGGCTGGCTGGCTGTCTGTTTGTTTGTTTGTTTGTCCGTCCGAGTTTGTTTGTTCGTTGTTAAAATCTTGTTGCAATGTTAAAATCCTTGCTAAGTCGCACGAGCAACGAGTGGTACTCTTGTTTGTCTTCCGAGCACTTCCTGTCAACCACTTCCGGTGTTTCAAATACTCAAGAAAACTTGTTCTACAACGAAACCGCGGTGAAATATATGGTTCTGGTTAAAGCTAAGAGCTATATTGGATACATATAAAAGCAGACCATTAGCCTACTCAAAACAAAAATCAATTAGCTGTCGGAAGAACTATATAAGGGAAAATTATTTGAATGAGTTCAATTGCAAGAGCAGACGCTTTTCTTACGAGCAGATGGGATCGTCCCAGCACCTTCACGGAGCAGGTCCCGACCATCCGCTGCTTTCTACGTCGCCTCTGGGATCCGCGACAACAGTGCGACGAAACACCGAAGTTAACCCAACGAACACACCATACGAACGACGATGTGCGAGTGCCGATGCCAGATACCTAGGTCAAGGATTAGCGTCATCTCAAGATTATTTTCTTTCTTTTAGGGTTCATTTATATCGTAAAATATTTGCACACTTAGTGCAGCAATCATTCTTCTTTATCATGCTCCTCTTCCTGCTACACGAATACAATTTTCAGGCTCGCACGCATTTTCTGCGCAACTCGCTGTGATGCTGCGTTTCGCCTTCTCCCTCTAGCGGTGTTGAGGTGCGTAGTTGCCCTAGTTACGCACCTACATAACGTATTACCTTAAATATCAAATTTACATTTATTGATAATTTTTTTCTTCGATCAGACAGCACTTCATATTCCATGCGTGCAGCCTTTATTCAGCTCGCATCACCATGTGGAAGCGTGTAACTTTACAACGAAGCTTCTTGTTGTTAGGCTCTTGAGGGTCGCGTCCTCCGACAAAAACGACGCGTCTGACAATCTTCTGTGCCCCTCGCCACGGCATTGGGCTTTAGCCACAGGAACGTTTGCGATGCTGTATGCGATTTCCTACGGGAGACAAAACTAATTGAATGCTAAAGTTATCTAATCCCACCTCATTCTTCAAGAATAACCTTTTTTTTTTCCTGAATTAAGCTAAGGACTTATTTCAAAAAACAATCTATTACTAAACATTTTAAGAATATAAACAAATTCATTTATACAACCAGGCACCGCCCGTTTCTTGCCGATCCCCCATGGTGGGTTGCGCCAGAAACCCATAGAGTTTCCTAAAATTAACTAGAGGGGACTCTGGCGCTGCGATCGTCTTCAGCCACCATGGGAATGATGGGTAGTACACAAATTTGCCTAGTCTTCGTGCTTCCGGCTTCGAACGCACTTGTGGCTTTGTTCATTGTTGCGTTTTCGTTCCGTTTCGGATAAAAGAATGGACCGTTGTGAACTTCGTGAGCGTATTTGAATTCGTGAGCCTAAAAAGGTAATGGTGGTAAAGCGTGACTCCAAAACCTTTGCTGAACTTCGTATTGCGGCAAAGCGAATTCAGGCCACACGCAGCCAAAAGAACGAAGACTAGGCAAGACTAGGCAAATTTGTGTGTACTACCCATGATTCCCATGCTGGCTGAAGCGCCGTGTGTTGCAGCCCCCATAGACACTAGTGCCAGAGTTCCCTCTAGTGTATTTATAGGAAACTCTGTGGGTCAACCAACCAACCAACCCTCGACACAGGCGCCCCTCGACAACGGCCATTACTCTATCGCAAGTGGCGTGATAATTAGCGGTAGCGCTTCCTCCCCACCCCATCGTTCTGCCCCTCTAACTCGCGACTCAGAGATCGGGTTCGCGCTGTTATCAGCAGTTACCCTTTGGACTCGTGGTGCGACGGACGCGTTTCATTCGCTCAGATGAAGAACAGCTGAAATTGAACGAACGCCAAAGCACACGGCAGCTCGATTGGGCCCGACATCGACGTGAAGCCGTTCCCGGAAAACATGCAGCCAAAGTCGAAGCCGCTGTGTTCGCTGGCTTCCATCTTCACACTGTAGTGGAACCGATCTGTATTATTTTTTCCCTATAGAAGTGAAACGCTCTAGTTTCTTGACGTGTACTGGTGCACAAGGGCTTAAAATAATATTTGGCACAACCTCGCTTCCAGAGAGGCAACAATAAAAAAGGGGCACGTCATCATCATCATCATCATCATCATCATCATCATCATAAAAAAAAACACAAAAGATGGCAATCACCACCGTTCCCTCTTTTCCGCGCTTTCATACTCCGACGAGGAGCGGTGAATTTTGTATCTTTGATAATTACCTAATTTACTGCGCAAGCTATAGCACCATCCTTGTTTTTTTTTGTTTTTTTTTTCTCACCCTCGCTGAAAACGTCATGTCGCGCGAGAAGTTTTTTAATCTCGGTGACAGCATGGTCGTTTCTGTAACTCACATTCGTCTCCAGGTTAGTATAGTGGCCAGTATCCCCGCCTGTCACGCGGGAGACCGGGGTTCGATTCCCCGACGGGGAGCGGTGAATTTTTTTTTCTTTCATAATTAAATTTACTGCGCAAGCTATAGCACCATTTTTCTCTTTTTTTTGTTCTCTCCTTCGCAGAAAACGTCATGTCGCGCGAGAGGTCTTTTAATCTCGGTGACAGCATGGTCGTTTCTGTAACTCACGTTCATCTCCTCGTTAGTATAGTGGCCAGTATCCCCGCCTGTCACGCGGGAGACCGGGGTTCGATTCCCCGACGGGGAGCGGTGAATTTTTTTTCTTTCATAATTAAATTTACTGCGCAAGCTATAGCACCATTTTTCTCTTTTTTTGTTCTCTCCTTCGCAGAAAACGTCATGTCGCGCGAGAGGTCTTTTAATCTCAGGTGGACAGCATGGTCGTTTCTGTAACTCACGTTCATCTCCTCGTTAGTATAGTGGCCAGTATCCCCGCCTGTCACGCGGGAGACCGGGGTTCGATTCCCCGACGGGGAGCGGTGAATTTTTTTTCTTTCATAATTAAATTTACTGCGCAAGCTATAGCACCATTTTTTCTCTTTTTTTGTTCTCTCCTTCGCAGAAAACGTCATGTCGCGCGAGAGGTCGTTTTAATCTCGGTGACAGCATGGTCGTTTCTGTAACTCACGTTCATCTCCTCGTTAGTATAGTGGCCAGTATCCCCGCCTGTCACGCGGGAGACCGGGGTTCGATTCCCCGACGGGGAGCGGTGAATTTTTTTTTCTTTCATAATTAAATTTACTGCGCAAGCTATAGCACCATTTTTCTCTTTTTTTTGTTCTCTCCTTCGCAGAAAACGTCATGTCGCGCGAGAGGTCTTTTAATCTCAGTGGCAGCATGGTCGTTTCTGTAACTCACGTTCATCTCCTCGTTAGTATAGTGGCCAGTATCCCCGCCTGTCACGCGGGAGACCGGGGTTCGATTCCCCGACGGGGAGCGGTGAATTTTTTTTTTCTTTCATAATTAAATTTACTGCGCAAGCTATAGCACCATTTTTCTCTTTTTTTGTTCTCTCCTTCGCAGAAAACGTCATGTCGCGCGAGAGGTCTTTTAATCTCAGGTGGCAGCATGGTCGTTTCTGTAACTCACGTTCATCTCCTCGTTAGTATAGTGGCCAGTATCCCCGCCTGTCACGCGGGAGACCGGGGTTCGATTCCCCGACGGGGAGCGGTGAATTTTTTTTTCTTTCATAATTAAATTTACTGCGCAAGCTATAGCACCATTTTTCTCTTTTTTTGTTCTCTCCTTCGCAGAAAACGTCATGTCGCGCGAGAGGTCTTTTAATCTCAGGTGGCAGCATGGTCGTTTCTGTAACTCACGTTCATCTCCTCGTTAGTATAGTGGCCAGTATCCCCGCCTGTCACGCGGGAGACCGGGGTTCGATTCCCCGACGGGGAGCGGTGAATTTTTTTTTCTTTCATAATTAAATTTACTGCGCAAGCTATAGCACCATTTTTCTCTTTTTTTTGTTCTCTCCTTCGCAGAAAACGTCATGTCGCGCGAGAGGTCTTTTAATCTCAGTGGCAGCATGGTCGTTTCTGTAACTCACGTTCATCTCCTCGTTAGTATAGTGGCCAGTATCCCCGCCTGTCACGCGGGAGACCGGGGTTCGATTCCCCGACGGGGAGCGGTGAATTTTTTTTTCTTTCATAATTAAATTTACTGCGCAAGCTATAGCACCATTTTTTCTCTTTTTTTGTTCTCTCCTTCGCAGAAAACGTCATGTCGCGCGAGAGGTCTTTTAATCTCAGTGGCAGCATGGTCGTTTCTGTAACTCACGTTCATCTCCTCGTTAGTATAGTGGCCAGTATCCCCGCCTGTCACGCGGGAGACCGGGGTTCGATTCCCCGACGGGGAGCGGTGAATTTTTTTTCTTTCATAATTAAATTTACTGCGCAAGCTATAGCACCATTTTTCTCTTTTTTTTGTTCTCTCCTTCGCAGAAAACGTCATGTCGCGCGAGAGGTCTTTTAATCTCAGTGGCAGCATGGTCGTTTCTGTAACTCACGTTCATCTCCTCGTTAGTATAGTGGCCAGTATCCCCGCCTGTCACGCGGGAGACCGGGGTTCGATTCCCCGACGGGGAGCGGTGAATTTTTTTTTCTTTCATAATTAAATTTACTGCGCAAGCTATAGCACCATTTTTCTCTTTTTTTGTTCTCTCCTTCGCAGAAAACGTCATGTCGCGCGAGAGGTCTTTTAATCTCAGTGGCAGCATGGTCGTTTCTGTAACTCACGTTCATCTCCTCGTTAGTATAGTGGCCAGTATCCCCGCCTGTCACGCGGGAGACCGGGGTTCGATTCCCCGACGGGGAGCGGTGAATTTTTTTCTTTCATAATTAAATTTACTGCGCAAGCTATAGCACCATTTTTTCTCTTTTTTTGTTCTCTCCTTCGCAGAAAACGTCATGTCGCGCGAGAGGTCTTTTAATCTCGGTGACAGCATGGTCGTTTCTGTAACTCACGTTCATCTCCTCGTTAGTATAGTGGCCAGTATCCCCGCCTGTCACGCGGGAGACCGGGGTTCGATTCCCCGACGGGGAGCGGTGAATTTTTTTTCTTTCATAATTAAATTTACTGCGCAAGCTATAGCACCATTTTTCTCTTTTTTTGTTCTCTCCTTCGCAGAAAACGTCATGTCGCGCGAGAGGTCTTTTAATCTCAGTGGCAGCATGGTCGTTTCTGTAACTCACGTTCATCTCCTCGTTAGTATAGTGGCCAGTATCCCCGCCTGTCACGCGGGAGACCGGGGTTCGATTCCCCGACGGGGAGCGGTGAATTTTTTTTCTTTCATAATTAAATTTACTGCGCAAGCTATAGCACCATTTTTCTCTTTTTTTGTTCTCTCCTTCGCAGAAAACGTCATGTCGCGCGAGAGGTCTTTTAATCTCAGGTGGCAGCATGGTCGTTTCTGTAACTCACGTTCATCTCCTCGTTAGTATAGTGGCCAGTATCCCCGCCTGTCACGCGGGAGACCGGGGTTCGATTCCCCGACGGGGAGCAGGTGAATTTTTTTTTCTTTCATAATTAAATTTACTGCGCAAGCTATAGCACCATTTTTTCTCTTTTTTTGTTCTCTCCTTCGCAGAAAACGTCATGTCGCGCGAGAGGTCTTTTAATCTCAGGTGGACAGCATGGTCGTTTCTGTAACTCACGTTCATCTCCTCGTTAGTATAGTGGCCAGTATCCCCGCCTGTCACGCGGGAGACCGGGGTTCGATTCCCCGACGGGGAGCGGTGAATTTTTTTTTTCTTTCATAATTAAATTTACTGCGCAAGCTATAGCACCATTTTTTCTCTTTTTTTTGTTCTCTCCTTCGCAGAAAACGTCATGTCGCGCGAGAGGTCTTTTAATCTCAGTGGCAGCATGGTCGTTTCTGTAACTCACGTTCATCTCCTCGTTAGTATAGTGGCCAGTATCCCCGCCTGTCACGCGGGAGACCGGGGTTCGATTCCCCGACGGGGAGCGGTGAATTTTTTTTCTTTCATAATTAAATTTACTGCGCAAGCTATAGCACCATTTTTTCTCTTTTTTTGTTCTCTCCTTCGCAGAAAAAACGTCATGTCGCGCGAGAGGTCTTTTAATCTCAGTGACAGCATGGTCGTTTCTGTAACTCACGTTCATCTCCTCGTTAGTATAGTGGCCAGTATCCCCGCCTGTCACGCGGGAGACCGGGGTTCGATTCCCCGACGGGGAGCGGTGAATTTTTTTTTCTTTCATAATTAAATTTACTGCGCAAGCTATAGCACCATTTTTCTCTTTTTTTGTTCTCTCCTTCGCAGAAAACGTCATGTCGCGCGAGAGGTCTTTTAATCTCAGTGGACAGCATGGTCGTTTCTGTAACTCACGTTCATCTCCTCGTTAGTATAGTGGCCAGTATCCCCGCCTGTCACGCGGGAGACCGGGGTTCGATTCCCCGACGGGGAGCGTAGGTGAATTTTTTTTTCTTTCATAATTAAATTTACTGCGCAAGCTATAGCACCATTTTTCTCTTTTTTTGTTCTCTCCTTCGCAGAAAAACGTCATGTCGCGCGAGAGGTCTTTTAATCTCAGGTGACAGCATGGTCGTTTCTGTAACTCACGTTCATCTCCTCGTTAGTATAGTGGCCAGTATCCCCGCCTGTCACGCGGGAGACCGGGGTTCGATTCCCCGACGGGGAGCGGTGAATTTTTTTTTTCTTTCATAATTAAATTTACTGCGCAAGCTATAGCACCATTTTTCTCTTTTTTTTGTTCTCTCCTTCGCAGAAAAAACGTCATGTCGCGCGAGAGGTCTTTTAATCTCAGTGGACAGCATGGTCGTTTCTGTAACTCACGTTCATCTCCTCGTTAGTATAGTGGCCAGTATCCCCGCCTGTCACGCGGGAGACCGGGGTTCGATTCCCCGACGGGGAGCGGTGAATTTTTTTTTCTTTCATAATTAAATTTACTGCGCAAGCTATAGCACCATTTTTCTCTTTTTTTTGTTCTCTCCTTAGCAGAAAACGTCACGTCGCGCGAGAGGTCTTTTAATCTCGGTGACAGCATGGTCGTTTCTGTAACTCACGTTCATCTCCTCGTTAGTATAGTGGCCAGTATCCCCGCCTGTCACGCGGGAGACCGGGGTTCGATTCCCCGACGGGGAGCGGTGAATTTTTTTTTCTTTCATAATTAAATTTACTGCGCAAGCTATAGCACCATTTTTCTCTTTTTTTTGTTCTCTCCTTCGCAGAAAACGTCATGTCGCGCAGAGGTCTTTTAATCTCAGTGACAGCATGGTCGTTTCTGTAACTCACGTTCATCTCCTCGTTAGTATAGTGGCCAGTATCCCCGCCTGTCACGCGGGAGACCGGGGGTTCGATTCCCCGACGGGGAGCGGTGAATTTTTTTTTCTTTCATAATTAAATTTACTGCGCAAGCTATAGCACCATTTTTCTCTTTTTTTTGTTCTCTCCTTCGCAGAAAACGTCATGTCGCGCGAGAGGTCTTTTAATCTCAGTGGCAGCATGGTCGTTTCTGTAACTCACGTTCATCTCCTCGTTAGTATAGTGGATTCCACTTCCGGCAGCCGAAGGGTGCGGACGTGTTTATCATGTGCTCCCAAGGGGCGGTATCAGCGACTGGGAACAGTCGCGGTAACAGGAACGATGAGCAAGATAGCGACGGCTATGAAGTCATTTTGCCTACGCTGCCATCAGGTCGTAGTGTTTCGAATACTTTATTTTTGCATGCGGATGTGAAAGCCAGGCCGTATCGAGTAGAACATTTCCGGGATACGCTGGCACGTCTGGCGCTGCTCCCCGAAGTGATAGCCTTGGGGGCGTACCAGATGAGTCATGTGTGGGCCGTGACATTCAAGAGTGCGGAAGGGATGAAGAAAGCTTTGGCCTGCGGCGAAATGAAAGTGAAAGGCCAGCGATGTTTGGTCATTGACTCGGGGAATCAAGATGTACGACTGAAGCTTCACTGGCTTTTGTTCAATGTGCCGGACGAAGACGTGCGCGTAGCGCTGGCACCGTATGGGAAGGTGACAGACGTCTCGAAGGAGAAGTGGAGGGTTCAAGGAATTCAGGACAAAGGGTCGACCACGCGCCTAGTGCGTCTGAAACTCCACAGTGGCACCAAGGTCGAAGACCTGCCGCACCAGCTGCGCGTCGCCGGTGATATGGCTCTCCTTGTGGCCCCGGGGAAGACCACCACTGTGTCTGCGCTGTCACAGCAAGGGCCACATTCGGCGAGAGTGTCGCGTTCCACGTTGCACTCATTGCCGCCGCTTCGGCCATGAAGAAAGTGAGTGTGTGAAGACCTACGCAAGTGTCGCTGGGCCGATTGGAGACGAAGACACCACAGAACTCGTCATGGACGAGGCTGATGCCGAGGAAGCCGCGGGCGGAGTGCTGCCGAAGGATGAGGGGCGTGAAGCGGCAAAGCTAACTCCGCTCTCGAAGAACAAAGAAAGTCAGAAGGAGGAGGGATGCCCAAAAGAAACAAAGTCTGCAGGCGACGACACACGCCACCTCGAAGGGCAAGAACCCGTCACTGCGCGGTCGCAGTCTAGTCGAGAGGAGGAAGCAATGGACGTGAGGGGGGAGCAAGCGGCACAACGGTCACCAAGCGGGGTCATGACGCAACGCTGGATGCGGGTGAGGTCCCGAGCGCGGCCGACTTGGAGGGACCGCCGTCCAAGGCGGTGACCTTTCGTCGACCCAAGTTTAAGCCAAGGCCCAGCCTACCACCGGATCGAACGGCGGCGGAGCCGCTGCCTAAATAACCGCGAGCCAATGTGCTTCGCGGTACGTCACGAGGTCTAAGTGAGGGCCAAACTGCCCTTGAAGTACTAATGGAGAACGACAATAGGCACGTGAACTGCACCTTCCGAATGCTGCTAAGACGGCTGCGCAAGGTGCCTGCAGGACATGTTTGTACGAGGTATGTACCGTGCGGTCCGTTCGTTCCGAAAAAAATATAGCCATGGCGAATGACACCGCACTTCGTTTTGCGACGTTAAATGTTCGAGGGTTGTGTTCCAGAAAGCGGCAATATCAGCTTAGCCGGCTTTTCTTGGAAAGTGACATTGATATAGCGGCAGTGCAGGAAACAAAAATAGAGCTTGAAGAGCAGACGGACCGCATGGTGCAACAGTTCCGCAATAGATACAATGTTTGTGTAGCACATGCTGTTGGAACGTCAGCTGGTTGTGCAATTTTTGTTAGAAATGATTTGGGGATAATAGAAGAGAGGGTTGTTTCATGCCAAAGCGGAAGGCTGCTGCTTGTAGATTTTTCTTTGTCGGGCTTAGAGTGGCGCGTGTTATCTATTTACGCGCCGAATACCGAGAATGAACGCTCGGCCTTTTTTGAAAGTGTACGTCAGTATTTGGAATGCTCAAGAAAAATAGTAATGCTTGGAGATTTTAATTGTGTGTGTTTTGCAGCAGATCGAGTGAAATACCGCCCAGTACGAGATAAAAGCGCTCTTCTTTTAAGTAATCTTGTGCAAGAAGCTAATCTTGAAGACGTAGGCCACCTTTCATCGAGTGATGACGTGGCTGCCTTCACGCACTTTCAGGGCCAAAGCCATGCTAGGCTAGACAGAGCATATGTCTCCTTAGACCTTGTACAAAAGTGTGGCGATTATGGTGTGAAACATGTGTCGTTCAGCGATCATAGTCTCGTAATGTTCAGTATAGGTAAAAAGCAACTCAAGGCGAAATTCAACTGGCAGACGTGGAAATTTAACAATGAGCAACTGCAGAATGAATCATTCTGTGAATATGTGAAAGAAAAGCTGGATAAATTGACCGGCACTGACGACGGCAACGTGCTGGAAATGTGGGAACTTTTCAAACAGGAAGTTAAGATCAGAGCAATAGAGGAAGCCACTTTAGCTACGTATAACAAAAGGAAAAAAGAAAAAGAAATACAACGCGAGTTGAATTTTTTGTACTCCGTCGAGATGGAAAGCCCAGGAAGTAAAACCAAAGAAATAAAAGAACTAAAAAGTCAGCTGGAGCTTATCGATGAGGATAAGTTCAGAGGCGCAATCATAAGAGCGCGAGCCGAAAGGGTGTGGCTGGACGAAGCGCCGACTAAACGTGCTCTGTCAGACGAAAAGGCGTATGCGAGGCGGAACGAAATCAAGATGATCAGGTACGCGAACAAAACTACGAGCGAACCTCAGTTAATAGAACAGGCATTCATTGAGCATTACGCAGAAATATTCGGCAGAGTAGAACACGTCACGGAAGAGTTTAAAACAGAATTTCTGTTAAACATGCCCCGATTAGAAGACAGTGTGCGAGAGCGCCTGGAGTGGCCTCTAACCGTTGGTGAAGTTGAAGCAGCAATTGAAGGTTTAGCTCGAGGCAAATCGCCGGGCCCTGACGGACTCGGGGCAAGTTTTTATAAAGTCTTCAAAAGCGACATAAGCCATGTGCTGTTGAAAGTGTTTAATGAGGCCTACACGCAAAAGCAGGTTCCTCCGTCCTTTCGGACATCCCACGTGGTTCTCATACCGAAAACAGAGGATCCAGACAAATTGTTAAATGTCGACGCTTACCGTCCGATATCACTGATGAACGTCGATTACAAGATATTTACAAGGGTGCTTGGAAAGAGACTGCAGGGGGTGGTAACAAGCATTGTAGGGCCGCATCAAACATGCGGCATCAAAGGAAGGTCGATCTTTACAAACATCCATACTGCCAGAAGCATATTAGAATGCTGTGATGATTTGGGCGAATGTGGAGCCATGTTACAGCTGGACTTGCAAAAGGCATTCGATCGGGTTGCTCATGAGATCCTGTTTTGCATACTAGAGCACGTAAATGTAGGACACCTAATCATAGATGCTGTAAAGATGTGTTATGAGGGATGCACTGCCCACCTCATAATAAACAAGGAGGTCACGCGAAGCTTTAACGTTCGGTCATCTGTGAGACAGGGTTGTTGTTTATCCCCCCCTTCTATTCGCCATATACTTGGAACCACTCTGTAGAAAAATAAACAGCAATAGCAGGGTATCTGGTTTTACATTTCAGTCCGCAGAAGTTAAGATACTTGCATACGCTGATGACATCGCGCTGTTCTGTCGCGATAAAGAAAGTGTGAAAACCGCGGTCGACGAGGCGCTTTTATATTGTAAGATGACAGGTAGTGTTATCAACTTTGATAAATCTTTGGGTTTCTGGATCGGCAGATGGGACGATCCCCCCTAGTAGGTTTGTAAACGTACAGTGGACCGTCACGCCGGCAAAATACCTAGGGGTTCCACTTGAACACTATCGAAATGCAGTGGATTACTGGAATGCAGAAACTGACAGGGTTCGCGAGAACACACTGAAGTGGGGAGGTCGTAATTTTTCTATGTTTGGCCGCGCGACGGTCTGCAATTTGTTTGTCGTTGCAAAAATTTTTTACGTGCTTCATGCTTTGTGTATGTCTAGAGCGAACATACAGAAACTACACAGAGTGCTCGCTGTTTTTGTGTGGGGATCGAGTTGGGAGCGAACAAGTCGCACTAATCTGTTTCAATCTGTTAAAAATGGTGGGTTAGGTTTAGCACATTTGTTTATACGGCAGATTGCGTCAAGATTTAGTTACTTACGGGACCAAAAGGACCCATTTCTGTTGACAGTGCTTCAAGTAAGGCTCTGTGATGAACTACCAGAATTCATTGTGTCGTCGCGACGGTGTGTTCATGGCAGAGTGCGAGGGTTCCTAAAAGAAATTGTCTGGGCTGTTCAGTTCTTAAAGGTGCGGTTTTCTATGGAATACCTGAGTAACGTTCCGCGGAAGCGTCTCTACAAGGATTTACGAGACGTTATGCTACCCATGCCATTGTACCGATCCGTGTATTCCATGGGACCAGAAAGGAACGTGCTTAAAAGAGTGAAACGAATGCCCGTGCGTCCATCGGTTAAGTCCTTCTTTTTCCAGCTACACACGAATACCTTACCTGTGAAGACTTGGCTTGAGGAAAGGGGTATCTCCGTACCTTGGTCCGTGAACTGCTCCTTATGCAATAAGCCTGAGACAATAGAACATGCGTTTATAGAATGCTGGGACGCAGTTTTTCACTGGGATATCTTACAAAGGACTCTAAAGAAGGACCTGCCGATTACGCCGTTCGGTATTCGTTTTCTGCCAACATTAAATGAGGACACCGTGCCGTATGACATGTTTATGCTGCTATCTTTGCATTGCTTGTGGAAAAGCAGAATGGATGTGAGGCACATGGCACTAAAGCCTAGGCCAGTAAGGGAGTATTTCATTGAAAGCATGTGTTATATGAAAGCATTGTATAGATTGCAACAAGATGAACCACCTTGGATGAATGTATTGAATGAACTCGTGAACTTGAAGCGCTTTTAGCTGTGTGTCAGCCAGCATGAGGCAGGCACTTTTATCGTGATTTACATGTCCTACTAATATATATTCCTCATGGTTGTAAGTATTGCCAAGCCGGTAATAAAGAAAAAAAAATCCTCGTTAGTATAGTGGCCAGTATCCCCGCCTGTCACGCGGGAGACCGGGGTTCGATTCCCCGACGGGGAGCGGTGAATTTTTTTTTTCTTTCATAATTAAATTTACGGCGCAAGCTATAGCACCATTTTTCTCTTTTTTTGTGCTCTCCTTCGCAGAAAACGTCATGTCGCGCGAGAGGTCTTTTAATCTCAGTGGCAGCATGGTCGTTTCTGTAACTCACGTTCATCTAGTCGTTAGTATAGTGGCCAGTATCCCCGCCTGTCACGCGGGAGACCGGGGTTCGATTCCCCGACGGGGAGCGGTGAATTTTTTTTTCTTTCATAATTAAATTTACTGCGCAAGCTATAGCGCCATTTTTCTCTTTTTTTGTGCTCTCCTTCGCAGAAAACGTCATGTCGCGCGAGAGGTCTTTTAATCTCAGTGGCAGCATGGTCGTTTCTGTAACTCACGTTCATCTCCTCGTTAGTATAGTGGCCAGTATCCCCGCCTGTCACGCGGGAGACCGGGGTTCGATTCCCCGACGGGGAGCGGTGAATTTTTTTTTTCTTTCATAATTAAATTTACTGCGCAAGCTATAGCACCATTTTTCTCTTTTTTTGTGCTCTCCTTCGCAGAAAACGTCATGTCGCGCGAGAGGTCTTTTAATCTCAGTGGCAGCATGGTCGTTTCTGTAACTCACGTTCATCTCCTCGTTAGTATAGTGGCCAGTATCCCCGCCTGTCACGCGGGAGACCGGGGTTCGATTCCCCGACGGGGAGCGGTGAATTTTTTTTCTTTCATAATTAAATTTACTGCGCAAGCTATAGCGCCATTTTTCTCTTTTTTTGTTCTCTCCTTCGCAGAAAACGTCATGTCGCGCGAGAGGTCTTTTAATCTCAGTGGCAGCATGGTCGTTTCTGTAACTCACGTTCATCTCCTCGTTAGTATAGTGGCCAGTATCCCCGCCTGTCACGCGGGAGACCGGGGTTCGATTCCCCGACGGGGAGCGGTGAATTTTTTTTTCTTTCATAATTAAATTTACGGCGCAAGCTATAGCACCATTTTTCTCTTTTTTTGTTCTCTCCTTCGCAGAAAACGTCATGTCGCGCGAGAGGTCTTTTAATCTCAGTGGCAGCATGGTCGTTTCTGTAACTCACGTTCATCTCCTCGTTAGTATAGTGGCCAGTATCCCCGCCTGTCACGCGGGAGACCGGGGTTCGATTCCCCGACGGGGAGCGGTGAATTTTTTTTTCTTTCATAATTAAATTTACGGCGCAAGCTATAGCACCATTTTTCTCTTTTTTTGTGCTCTCCTTCGCAGAAAACGTCATGTCGCGCGAGAGGTCTTTTAATCTCAGTGGCAGCATGGTCGTTTCTGTAACTCACGTTCATCTCCTCGTTAGTATAGTGGCCAGTATCCCCGCCTGTCACGCGGGAGACCGGGGTTCGATTCCCCGACGGGGAGCGGTGAATTTTTTTTTCTTTCATAATTAAATTTACTGCGCAAGCTATAGCGCCATTTTTCTCTTTTTTTGTTCTCTCCTTCGCAGAAAACGTCATGTCGCGCGAGAGGTCTTTTAATCTCAGTGGCAGCATGGTCGTTTCTGTAACTCACGTTCATCTCCTCGTTAGTATAGTGGCCAGTATCCCCGCCTGTCACGCGGGAGACCGGGGTTCGATTCCCCGACGGGGAGCGGTGAATTTTTTTTCTTTCATAATTAAATTTACTGCGCAAGCTATAGCGCCATTTTTCTCTTTTTTTTGTTCTCTCCTTCGCAGAAAACGTCATGTCGCGCGAGAGGTCTTTTAATCTCAGTGGCAGCATGGTCGTTTCTGTAACTCACGTTCATCTCCTCGTTAGTATAGTGGCCAGTATGATTCTACTTCCGGTTTCGCTAGCGAACGGTCGCAGAATGAATGGCTCCGATGGAGCGGCGATAGCGGCCCGCGCCGGCCGCGGTAACAGGACTGGTGCCGAAGATGATAACGCCTACGAGATCGTGCTGCCTATTCTGCCTACTGGCCGTGTTGTACAGAACACGCTGTTTTTGCACGGTGATGTGCGTGAGCGGCCCTACAGGGTCGAGGACTTCAGAGACGCCCTAGCCATTGCTGGTGTGCTTCCTGACGTCGTGGCGTTGGGGGGCGTACCAGATCAACCATGTCTGGGCGGTGACCCTACACACGGCGGAGGCCACGAAGAAGTTGGCTGCGGTTAAGGAGCTGAAGGTCAAAGGACGCCGGTGTATTGTGATAGACCCCGAAGACCAGCAGGTCAAACTTCGTCTACATTGGATGCTACACGGTGTCCAGGACGAAGACATCAGGACAGCATTCGCAGCCTTCGGCAACGTGACCGAGGTGACGCGCGAACGTTGGCGCGTCCACGGAATGAGGGAAAAGGGCTCAACAACGAGAACCGTCCTGCTGAAGTTGAAGCCGGGACTCAAGGTGGATGACCTGCCCCACCAGGTGCGAGTCGCCGGTGAGCTGGCCCTCGTTGTTGTTCCTGGGCGAGCGATGCAGTGCCTGCGTTGCCGCGGCACGGGCCACGTTCGCCGAGACTGCAGGGTGCCCCGGTGTTCGAAGTGCCGGCGTTATGGACACGTGGACGCGGACTGCGTCCGTACCTACGCGTCGGCGACCGGGCTTCCAAAGGCGGACGAACACGAGGAGCTCATGGACGTCGCCGAGGCGGAAGAGGCGGCGAGAGGAACCGAAGAGGCAGGAAAGCGGGTGGGTCCACTGGACATGTCGGCGCCTTCAGGCGTTGAGGCCCCAAAAGGGGAGTGCCCGACGGACCAACAAGCGCCAGGTGCCCCGTCTGAGTCAAAGGGCAACCAGCCGGCCCCACAGGTCCTGTCGCCGTCTTCTGGAACCGACACCTGCAAGGTTCCCGTACCGACGCACCCTGGAGCGGCGGGTGGCTTGGAGGCGTCAAGCGACACGACGGGGAAAACGACGGAGAGCTCGCCAGGAACCAAATGCGGTGAACAGAAAAGCCCGAGCGAGCCCCAGTCTGAGAAGGGGGGCGTTCAAACGCCTACCAGTGCCACCGCGGCGTCGAAGCGCCCGCACCCACAGGCCAGCCACGACGGGACCCAAGCCATGGCGCCTGGCGTCGAGGAACCCCCGGCAAAGACGGCCCAAGTACGGCGGTCATCCCTTCGACCGCGCCCCAACGTTTTGTCCGACAAGCGAGGCGGCAACGTCGAGCCCATCGGGCAATTGCCACCAGTTGCGCCGGAAGGCACCGCCGGCGATGGGGCCGTCTAGCCACGTGCTAGACGTGAGAGGTAAGCACTGTGCTGCTGGTCTCATTTCCTTTCGGTAAAATGGCTCCTGCATGTCCGTTAAAAGTCGCCACCGTAAACGTTAGAGGACTGGCAGGGAAAAGAAAGCAAGGCCAGCTTTACAGACTTTTAACGGAACGCGACATAGACGTGCTGGCGGTGCAGGAAACTAAAGTCGATGGCGAGGAAGAGACCGGCAGCATGGTGCAACGTTTCACGTCTCGGTTTTTTGCTGTAGTCAGCCATGCATTAGGCACGTCGGCTGGCTGCTTAATTTTTGTCAGGAAGTTACCGGGGCTTCAAGTGAATGGACATTTTTCGTGTCCGACGGGCCGTTGTGTGGTTGTTGACTTTTTCTTTGGACAATAACGAGTGGCGTATCGTGTGTGTGTACGCGCCCAACAAGGTCGAAGAAAGGGCCCTCTTTTTTTCACGGCCTTGAGCAACGGCTGTGTGCAGGAAAGAAGACGATATTGTTGGGCGACTTTAATTGTGCACTCAGTGCGCACGACAAGACAAGCACTCGAGGCTTTAGAGATAAAAGCACTGATGTGTTGACGCGGATTGTCGAGAAGTGGGATCCCGAGGATGTCGCAGAATGTCTTCAATATACGAGTGCGGTTAGGTACACGCGATTTGAAGGTCCTAGTCATGCAAGACTTGACCGCATTTACGCAATTGTCGACATCCTGCCGGCATGCACCAGTTATGACGTTGTCCCGGTCTCGTTCTCTGATCACTGCTTAGTAGAGTGCTCTATCGGTGTTGCCAAGCGCAGAAACATCTTTTCATGGGAAATGTGGAAATTAAATAGTAAGCTCCTGCAGGACGAAGAATTTAATCTAACTGTGAGCGAGGAAATTAGCAAAGTAGACCGCAGCAAAAGCCTGCACATTTGGCAACAGTGGGAGCTCTGTAAAGAAACTTTAAAATTAAAAGCAATTAACAGGGCTACGTGCATTCGGTACGACGAGAGAAGGAAAGAAACTGAATTGAAAGCGCTTCTTGATAAGCTGCTAAAGCACGAATGCCGAGCCCCGGGAAAATGGATAGAGGACATAAGGAAAGTAAAACAAAAGATAGAGCAGCTGGACGAAGAACGTTATAGGGGTGCGCTTGTGAGGGCAAGGGCAGAGGACACCGCTGCGGGCGAAACGCCATCGAAACGTGCGCTAGGATTAGAAAAAGCACGCGCCGAAAAGAACCACGTACGCGAGATAGAATGGGGCGGTACCGTATCAACCGATACCGAGGGCATAACAAGAGCCTTTACGGAACACTATCGGAAGCTGTTCGCGTTGCACGACATAGATTTTGAAAACTTCAAGAATGAATTCCTGCCTGTTTTACCCCGTCTGGACGACGAAAGAAAGGAGAGTTTAGAGCGTGCAATTACAGTCGCCGAAGTTGAGTACGCTATAGACAAGTTAAACCCCTGAAAGTCTCCTGGACCGGACGGATTAACTGCCTCGTTTTATAAAGCGTTTAAACATGAAATCAGCCCAATCTTGACAGTTATATTTAATGAGGCATATAAACTAAATGTATTGCCTCCGTCATACAGGTCATCCTACACTGTTTTCATACCAAAAACCGAGGATGTACATAAACTCAAGTCTGTATCTGCATACCGACCAATAGCCCTAACAAACGTAGAGTACAAAATTTATATGAAAGTATTGGCTCGAAGATTGCAGACAGTGATAAAGGATATCGTCGGCCCACACCAAACATGTGGCATCAAAGGCCGTTCTATTGTGTTGAATATCCATAAAGCGCGCAGCATTCTCGAGTGTTGTGATTATTCAGATGAACGTGTTGCTATTTTACAGATTGATCTTGAAAAAGCTTTTGATTGTGTTGACCATAGAATTTTGTTTGCTGTTTTAAATCATGCTAACGTCGGTTCTGTTATCTGTGAGGGAGTGGCCCTGGCGTACCGAAACTGCACAACAAGGTTGATGGTAAATAAGAGTCTGGGGGCCCCCATTAGCGTGCAGCGTTCGGTTCGTCAGGGTTGCCCCCTAAGCCCTCTGTTATTTTGTATTTATATTGAAACTCTGTGCATGAAAATAATTAACAACAATAGCATCCTGGGTTTCCAGTTACAAGCAGTTGAAGTGAAGCTGCTAGCATACGCAGACGACATCGCTATTTTCACAAGAGATAGTCATAGTATAACTCAGGCCGTCGAAACAGTGCGTGAGTTCAGCCAAGCTACGGGGAGTGGCGTGAACTGGGCCAAGTGCCTCGGGCTATGGCATGGATCGTGGGCAGCGAAGCCAGACCATTTCGCCAACGTGCCTTGGGCGACGACCCCCTGGCAAGTACTTGGGCGTTCCGCTCGATTGTTATCGCGATAGTGCCGAGTACTGGAAAGGGCAGGAGAAAGAAATACAAGAGAAAGCGGTGAGATGGAAAGGAGCTGCCTTATCGATCTTTGCCAGAGCCACCGTTTGTAACCTGTTTTTCATCAGCAAGCTCTGGTACGTCATGCAGGTACTGCATTGCTCACGGATTAACGTGCAGAAATTCCACAGAATATTTGCCATGTTTGTCTGGGCATCTGAGTGGGAGCGGTGCAGCCGTACCAACTTGTTTCGACGGGTAAGGGACGGGGGGCTCGGTTTGGGTCACCTCTTTTTACGTCAGCTGGTTAATCGGTTTTTGTTCTTTAGAGATGTGACAGATCCGTTCCTGCGCACACTCATTCAATTAAGACTGGGTAGACCGCTCCCAGAATTTGTTGTGTCGACCGAAGAATGTGTCGGAGGGATCGGTGGCTTTTATAAGGAAATAGTGTCCAGTGTAAGATTCCTTTGTGTACGTTTTTCGCGAGAATACCTGTCAAATGTGAAACGGAAATATCTTTATTTTGCCTTAAGTGATATTGTTTTCCCAGTGCCGCTGTATCGGTCATTGTACAGTGGGGGCCCAGGTAGCAATGTCTTAAAGAGAGTTAAAAAAATGCATGTGCAGCCTGGAGCCAAAACATTTTTCTTTAAATTACATTCGGGCACACTGCCAGTTAAAACCTTTTTTGGAGCGAAAGGGATGTTATTTGCCTTGGGGTACGCATTGCATAATCTGTAAGTCGCCGGAAACCATAGACCATGTTTTTTTTACATTGTTGGGAGGGGGTTTATTTCTGGGATGTGTTGCAAAGAGCTCTAAAGAAAGATTTCCCTTTGAACCCGCACGGCATTCGGTTCTTGAGCGTAAATAACGAAGATGGGCTACCCTATGACGCCATCATGCTCATGGGCCTCCACTGCTTGTGGAGATCGAGAATGGCAGGTCAGCATTTCGATAAGGATGCGCGGCCTGCCCGTGCTTATTTCAGAGAGTGTGTACACTGGTTCATTGAAGTTCACAAATCGGAGCCGGAACCACCCGATTGGCTCTCTAGGGTAGAGCCGCTTGTGACTTTGCCGAATTTTAACTCGACGATACCAGCACAGGCTGGTTGACAAAACAGTCACCATCTGTACATTGTACATTATCTGACTTTACTGTGAGTCTTCTTTGTGTTACACGTGGATTACCAAAGCCAGGTAATAAAGAAAAAAAAAGTATAGTGGCCAGTATCCCCGCCTGTCACGCGGGAGACCGGGGGTTCGATTCCCCGACGGGGAGCGGTGAATTTTTTTTTCTTTCATAATTAAATTTACTGCGCAAGCTATAGCGCCATTTTTCTCTTTTTTGTCCTCTCCTTCGCAGAAAACGTCATGTCGCGCGAGAGGTCTTTTAATCTCAGTGGCAGCATGGTCGTTTCTGTCACTCCCGGTCATCTCCCTCGTTAGTATAGTGGCCAGTATCCCCGCCTGTCACGCGGGAGACCGGGGTTCGATTCCCCGACGGGGAGCGGTGAATTTTATTTTCTTTAATAATTAAATTTACTGCGCAAGCTATAGCACCATCTTTCTCTTTTTCTTTTTTTTTCTCCTTCGCAGAAAACGTCATGTCGCGCGAGAGGTCTTTTAATCTCAGTGGCAGCATGGTCGTTTCTGTCACTCCCGGTCATCTCCTCGTTAGTATAGTGGCCAGTATCCCCGCCTGTCACGCGGGAGACCGGGGTTCGATTCCCCGACGGGGAGCGGTGAATTTTATTTTCTTTAATAATTAAATTTACTGCGCAAGCTATAGCACCATCTTTCTCATTTTCTTTTTTTTTCTCCTTCGCAGATAACGTCATGTCGCGCGAGAGGTCTTTTAATCTCTGTGACAGCATGGTCGTTTCTGTCACTCCCGGTCATCTCCTCGTTAGTATAGTGGCCAGTATCCCCGCCTGTCACGCGGGAGACCGGGGTTCGATTCCCCGACGGGGAGCGGTGAATTTTATTTTCTTTAATAATTAAATTTACTGCGCAAGCTATAACACCATCTTTCTCTTTTTCTTTTTTTTCTCCTTCGCAGAAAACGTCATGTCGCGCGAGAGGTCTTTTTAATCTCAGTGGCAGCATGGTCGTTTCTGTCACTCCCGGTCATCTCCTCGTTAGTATAGTGGCCAGTATCCCCGCCTGTCACGCGGGAGACCGGGGTTCGATTCCCCGACGGGGAGCGGTGAATTTTATTTTCTTTAATAATTAAATTTACTGCGCAAGCTATAGCACCATCTTTCTCTTTTTCTTTTTTTTTCTCCTTCGCAGAAAACGTCATGTCGCGCGAGAGGTCTTTTAATCTCTGTGACAGCATGGTCGTTTCTGTCACTCCCGGTCATCTCCTCGTTAGTATAGTGGCCAGTATCCCCGCCTGTCACGCGGGAGACCGGGGTTCGATTCCCCGACGGGGAGCGGTGAATTTTATTTTCTTTCATAATTAAATTTACTGCGCAAGCTATAACACCATCTTTCTCTTTTTTTTGTTCTCTCCTTCGCAGAAAACGTCATGTCGCGCGAGAGGTCTTTTAATCTCAGTGGCAGCATGGTCGTTTCTGTAGCTCACGTTCATCTCCTCGTTAGTATAGTGGCCAGTATCCCCGCCTGTCACGCGGGAGACCGGGGGTTCGATTCCCCGACGGGGAGCGGTGAAATTTATTTTCTTTCATAATTAAATTTACTGCGCAAGCTACAGCACCATCTTTCTCTTTTTTTGTTCTCTCCTTCGCAGAAAACGTCATGTCGCGCGAGAGGTCTTTTAATCTCGGTGACAGCATGGTCGTTTCTGTAGCTCACGTTCATCTCCTCGTTAGTATAGTGGCCAGTATCCCCGCCTGTCACGCGGGAGACCGAGTTCGATTCCCCCGACGGGGAGCGGTGAATTTCTTTTTTCTTTCATAATTAAATTTACTGCGCAAGCTATAGCACCATCTTTCTCTTTTTCTTTTTTTTTTCTCCTTCGCAGATAACGTCATGTCGCGCGAGAGGTCTTTTAATCTCTGTGACAGCATGGTCATTTCTGTCATTCGCGATCATCTCCTCGTTAGTATAGTGGCCAGTATCCCCGCCTGTCACGCGGGAGACCGGGGTTCGATTCCCCGACGGGGAGCGGTGTATTTTTTTCTTTAATAATTAAATTTACTGCGCAAGCTATAGCACCATCTTTCTCTTTTTCTTTTTTTTTTCTCCTTCGCAGATAACGTCATGTCGCGCGAGAGGGTCTTTTAATCTCTGTGACAGCATGGTCGTTTCTGTCACTCACGTTAATCTCCTCGTTAGTATAGTGGCCAGTATCCCCGCCTGTCACGCGGGAGACCGGGGTTCGATTCCCCGACGGGGGAGCGGTGAATTTCTCTTTTTCTTTCATAATTAAATTTACTGCGCAAGCTATAGCACCATCTTTCTCTTTTTCTTTTTTTCTCCTTCGCAGATAACGTCATGTCGCGCGAGAGGTCTTTTAATCTCGGGGACAGCATGGTCGTTTCTGTCACTCACGTTCATCTCCTCGTTAGTATAGTGGCCAGTATCCCCGCCTGTCACGCGGGAGACCGGGGTTCGATTCCCCGACGGGGAGCGGTGAATTTCTTTTTTCTTTCATAATTAAATTTACTGCGCAAGCTATAGCACCATCTTTCTCTTTTTTCTTTTTTTTTTTCTCCTTCGCAGATAACGTCATGTCGCGCGAGAGGTCTTTTAATCTCAGTGGCAGCATGGTCGTTTCTGTCACTCACGTTCATCTCCTCGTTAGTATAGTGGCCAGTATCCCCGCCTGTCACGCGGGAGACCGGGGTTCGATTCCCCGACGGGGAGCAGTGATTTTTTTCTTTCATAATTAAATTTACTGCGCAAGCTATAGCACCATCTTTCTCTTTTTTTGTTCTCTCCTTCGCAGATAACGTCATGTCGCGCGAGAGGTCTTTTAATCTCTGTGACAGCATGGTCGTTTCTGTCACTCCCCGGTCATCTCCTCGTTAGTATAGTGGCCAGTATCCCCGCCTGTCACGCGGGAGGCCGGGGTTCGATTCCCCGACGGGGAGCGGTGAATTTCTTTTTTTCTTTCATAATTAAATTTACTGCGCAAGCTATAGCACCATCTTTCTCTTTTTCTTTTTTTTTCTCCTTCGCAGAAAACGTCATGTCGCGCGAGAGGTCTTTTAATCTCTGTGACAGCATGGTCGTTTCTGTCACTCCCGGTCATCTCCTCGTTAGTATAGTGGCCAGTATCCCCGCCTGTCACGCGGGAGACCGGGGTTCGATTCCCCGACGGGGAGCGGTGATTTTTTTTCTTTCATAATTAAATTTACTGCGCGAGCTATAGCACCATCTTTCTCTTTTTTTTGTTCTCTCCTTCGCAGAAAACGTCATGTCGCGCGAGAGGGTCTTTTAATCTCTGTGACAGCATGGTCGTTTCTGTCACTCCCGGTCATCTCCTCGTTAGTATAGTGGCCAGTATCCCCGCCTGTCACGCGGGAGGCCGGGGGTTCGATTCCCCCGACGGGGAGCGGTGAATTTCTTTTTTCTTTCATAATTAAATTTACTGCGCAAGCTATAGCACCATCTTTCTCTTTTTCTTTTTTTTCTCCTTCGCAGATAACGTCATGTCGCGCGAGAGGTCTTTTAATCTCTGTGACAGCATGGTCGTTTCTGTCACTCCCGGTCATCTCCTCGTTAGTATAGTGGCCAGTATCCCCGCCTGTCACGCGGGAGACCGGGGGTTCGATTCCCCGACGGGGAGCGGTGATTTTTTTTCTTTCATAATTAAATTTACTGCGCGAGCTATAGCACCATCTTTCTCTTTTTTTGTTCTCTCCTTCGCAGAAAACGTCATGTCGCGCGAGAGGTCTTTTAATCTCGGTGACAGCATGGTCGTTTCTGTCACTCACGTTCATCTCCTCGTTAGTATAGGGGCCGTAGTATATTAGGTCCGTGGCAGTGGCCGAGTCGGCAAGGTGTTGAGCTATAAATCGATAGGGCGCTGGTTCGAATCACGGTGCCGGTAGCGTTGAAAGAAGAGAAACTCACAAGGCGATGCGACTAAGGAAGCTGAAACGCTGAAGACCGGTCTTTTTTTTTAATCATGACCTGCAGTAGTGAGAAGACCAAGTTCTAAACATCGCGTCCTCTTTCTTCGTGCCGGTAGCCGAGTACGTACGGTGTTCAGTTCATAACCAAAATGTCGATGGTTCGAATGACCGAGATGGCATTGCTCAGACTCATGAAGTTAGACCACGATCTGGCAACCGAAGTTCAAGTGTACGTGCCGACACAAAAGTTGTGGATCTGGGCAGAGGTAACACGGAAGACAACTGTTAACAGCATTAGAGAGCCCCGATAGGCCTGAAGTAATGGTGGGCACATTTTTTCACAAAAAACAAAACGTCGTTTGTTTGTTTTTTAAATAAAAATACGGGACACAGACTACAGCGGCATGGGACCGCGAAGGCCTGGGGGTCCCATCCCGCCAAGTTCCCATGAGGTGGTGTGAACTAGGGTTGAATATTGCACAGAACAACTTTTGAACACTCTTATCAGCACTGTTACAGTGGCCTAGTCAGTAGGATGTCCGGCTCCTAAACGAAAGGGCGGTGGTTCGAATCACGGGGCCGGTGCTGTCGTCCCTTCCCCCCGGCGGCTTAACCAGGGGTGGCACTACAGGCCCCTCCCGAATTTTTTTTTTTCTTCACCAAGGCATGCATAACGCGAAAATGGCACTCGACCGCTTCTGCCTACCGGCCCCGTCTTCAGATGACGGTGGTGCCCCCCCCACGTAAAAAATTTCTGCCTACGTCCCTGGTTCAGGGGAAACTTAACTTCCGAGCTATTAAGTCATTTCCGAGCTATTAAGTTTCCCCTCAACCACTGAAACGTTTGTTTCACAGCAATATACATCGAAAAGCAGTCGAAAAAGTTGAGGCCCCTATCACCTATGATAAGGCTCAACTTTTGTCTGACGTCACAACTTCTACTGTGCGCATTTACGTACGCGACAGGAAGTTGGCTTCCCAACAGCACAGACCGTGGGAAAATTTTTTTGGGCCGTTTCTGACGCTTATCGAACGAAAAATGCGCGCAGTAAAAAGTGTGACGTCAGACAAAACTTGAGCCTTATCATAGGTGATAAGGGCCTCAACTTTTTCGACTGCTTTTCGACATATATTGCTGTGAAACAAGCGTTTCTAGGATTGAGGCCAATGGCGTAGCCAGGCGGTGGCACACCGGGCCCGCAGCCCCCCCGCCCCCTAATTTCTTTTTGCACGATAGCATATACAGCACCAAAATAACACTCGACCACCTCTGCCTATCCCGCCCCTAACTTCAGATGAAGGTGGTGCCGCCCCCCCCCCCTGCCCCCCCCCCCCCCCTGAAAAAAAATTCTGCCTACGCCCCTGGTACAGGGGAACTCCGAGCTATTAAGTCCCTTCCGAGCCATTGAGTTTCCCCTAAACCCCTGAAACGGTTGTTTCACAGCAATATACGTCGAAAAGCAGTCGAAAAAGTTGAGGCCCTTATCACCTATGATAAGGCTCAACTTTTGTCTGACGTCACAACTTCTACTGTGCGCATTTACGTACGCGACAGGAAGTTGGCTTCCCAACAGCACAGACCGTGGGAAAATTTTTTTGGGCCGTTTCTGACGCTTATCGAACGAAAAAATGCGCACAGTAAAAAGTGTGACGTCAGACAAAACTTGAGCCTTATCATATGTGATAAGGGCCTCAACTTTTTTCGACTGCTTTTCGACATATATTGCTGTGAAACAAACGTTTCTAGGATTGAGGCCAATGGCGTAGCCAGGCGGTGGCACACCGGGCCCGCAGCCCCCCCCGCCCCCTAATTTCTTTTTGCACGATAGCATACACAGCACCAAAATAACACTCGACCCCCTCTGCCTATCCCGCCCTAACTTCAGATGAAGGTGGTGCCGCCCCCCCCTGCCCCCCCCCCCCCCTGAAAAAAATTCTGCCTACGCCCCTGGTACAGGGGAACTCCGAGCTATTAAGTCCCTTCCGAGCCATTGAGTTTCCCCTAAACCCCTGAAACGGTTGTTTCACAGCAATATACGTCGAAAAGCAGTCGAAAAAGTTGAGGCCCTTATCACCTATGATAAGGCTCAACTTTTGTCTGACGTCACAACTTCTACTGTGCGCATTTACGTACGCGACAGGAAGTTGGCTTCCCAACAGCACAGACCGTGGGAAAATTTTTGGGCCGTTTCTGACGCTTATCGAACGAAAAATGCGCGCAGTAAAAGTGTGACGTCAGACAAAACTTGAGCCTTATCATAGGTGATAAGGGCCTCAACTTTTTCGACTGCTTTTCGACATATATTGCTGTGAAACAAGCGTTTCTAGGATTGAGGCCAATGGCGTAGCCAGGCGGTGGCACACCGGGCCCGCAGCCCCCGCCCCCTAATTTCTTTTTGCACGATAGCATATACAGCACCACCAAAATAACACTCGACCCCCTCTGCCTATCCCCCTGCCCTAACTTCAGATGAAGGTGCCGCCCCCCTGCCCCCCCCCTGAAATGAATTCTGCCTACGCCCCTGGTACAGGGGAACTCCGAGCTATTAAGTCCCTTCCGAGCCATTGAGTTTCCCCTAAACCCCTGAAACGGTTGTTTCACAGCAATATACGTCGAAAAGCAGTCGAAAAAAGTTGAGGCCCCTATCACCTATGATAAGGTTCAACTTTTATCTGACGTCACACCTTCTACTGTGCGCATTTACGTACGCGACAGGAAGTTGGCTTCCCAACAGCACAGACCGTGGGAAAATTTTTTGGGATGTTTCTGACGCCTTTCGAACGAAACATACGCACAGTAAAACGTGTGACGTCAGACAAAAGTTGAGCCTTATCATAGGTGATAAGGGCCAAACTTTTTCGACTGCTTTTCGACGTATATTGCTGTGAAACAATCGTTTCAGGGGTTTAGGGGAAACTCAATGGCTCGGAAGGGACTTAATAGCTCGGAGTTCCCCTGTACCAGGGGCGTAGGCAGAATTTTTTTCAGGGGGGGGGGCAGGGGGGCGCGGCACCACCTTCATCTGAAGTTGGGGCGGGATAGGCAGAGTTGGTCGAGTGTCATTTTGGTGCTATGTATGCAATGGTGAAAACAAAATTAGGAGGGGGGGCGGCGGGCTTGGTGTGCCACCCCCGGCCTACGCCATTGCCATCAATCCTTGTAACGTTTGTTTCAAAGCAATATACGTCGAAAAGCAGTCAAAAAAGTTGAGGCCCTTATCACCTATGATAAGGCTCAAGTTTTGTCTGACGTCACACTTTTTACTGTGTGCATGTTTCGTTCGAAAAGCGTCAGAAACGGCCCAAAAATTTTCCCACGGTCTGTGCTGTTGGGAAGCCAACTTCCTGTCGCGTACGTAAATGCGCACAGTTAAAGGTGTGACGTCAGATAAAAGTTGAGCCTTATCATAGGTGATAGGGGCCTCAACATTTTCACCTGCTTTTCGACGCATGACATGACGTTTTCAGCAAAGGAGAGAGAAAAAAAAGAGAAAGATGGTGATATCGCTTGAGCAGTAAATTTAATTATGAAAGAAAAAAATTCACCGCTCCCCGTCGGGGAATCGAACCCCCGGTCTCCCCGCGTGACAGGCGGGGATACTGGCCACTATACTAACGAGGAGATGAACGCGAGTGACAGAAACGACCATGCTGTCACCGAGAATAAAAGATCTCTCGCGCGAGATGATGTTTTCAGCGAAGGAGAGAGAAAAAAAGAGAAAGATGGTGATATCGCTTGCGCAGTAAATTTAATTATGAAAGAAAAAAAATTCACCGCTCCCCGTCGGGGAATCGAACCCCGGTCTCCCGCGTGACAGGCGGGGATACTGGCCACTATACTAACGAGGAGATGAACTTGAGTGACAGAAACGACCATGCTGTCACCGAGAATAAAAAAGATCTCTCGGGCGACATGACGTTTTCAGCGAAGGAGAGAGAAAAAAAAAGAGAAAGATGGTGATATCGCTTGCACAGTAAATTTAATTATGAAAGAAAAAAAATTTCACCGCTCCCCGTCGGGGAATCGAACCCCGGTCTCCCGCGTGACAGGCGGGGATACTGGCCACTATACTAACGAGGAGATGAACGTGAGTGACAGAAACGACCATGCTGTCACCGAGAATAAAAGATCTCTCGCGCGACATGACGTTTTCAGCGAAGGAGAGAAGAAAGATGGTGATATCGCTTGCGCAGTAAATTTATTTATGAAAGAAAAAAATTCACCGCTCCCCGTCGGGGAATCGAACCCCGGTCTCCCGCGTGACAGGCGGGGATACTGGCCACTATACTAACGAGGAGATGAACGCGAGTGACAGAAACGACCATGCTATCACCGAGAATAAAAGATCTCTCGCGCGAGATGACGTTTTCAACGAAGGAGAGAGAAAAAAGAGATAGATGGTGATATCGCTTGCGCAGTAAATTTAATTATGAAAGAAAAAAAATTCACCGCTCCCCGTCGGGGAATCGAACCCGGTCTCCCGCGTGACAGGCGGGGATACTGGCCACTATACTAACGAGGAGATGAACGTGAGTGACAGAAACGACCATGCTATCACCGAGAATAAAAGATCTCTCGCGCGAGATGACGTTTTCAGCGAAGGAGAGAGAAAAGAAAGTGATATCGCTTGCGCAGTAAATTTAATTATGAAAGAAAAAGAAATTCACCGCTCCCCGTCGGGGAATCGAACCCCGGTCTCCCGCGTGACAGGCGGGGATACTGGCCACTATACTAACGAGGAGATGAACGTGAGTGACAGAAACGACCATGCTGTCACCGAGAATAAAAGATCTCTCGCGCGAGATGACGTTTTCAGCGAAGGAGAAAGAAAAAAAAGAGAAAGATGGTGATATCGCTTGCGCAGTAAATTTAATTATGAAAGAAAAAAATTCACCGCTCCCCGTCGGGGAATCGAACCCCGGTCTCCCGCGTGACAGGCGGGGATACTGGCCACTATACTAACGAGGAGATGAACGCGAGTGACAGAAACGACCATGCTATCACCGAGAATAAAAAGATCTCTCGCGCGAGATGACGTTTTCAGCGAAGGAGAGAAGAAAGATGGTGGTATCGCTTGCGCAGTAAATTTAATTATGAAAGAAAAAAAATTCACCTCTCCCCGTCGGGGAATCGAACCCCGGTCTCCCGCGTGACAGGCGGGGATACTGGCTACTATACTAACGAGGAGATGAACGTGAGTGACAGAAACGACCATGCTGTCACCGAGAATAAAAGATCTCTCGCGCGACATGACGTCTTCAGCTAAGGAGAGAAGAAAGATGGTGATATCGCTTGCGCAGTAAATTTAATTATGAAAGAAAAAAATTCACCGCTCCCCGTCGGGGAATCGAATCCCCGGTCTCCCGCGTGACAGGCGGGGATACTGGCCACTATACTAACGAGGAGATGAACGCGAGTGACAGAAACGACCATGCTATCACCGAGAATAAAAGATCTCTCGCGCGAGATGACGTTTTCAGCGAAGGAGAGAGAAAAAAAGAGAAAGATGGTGATATCGCTTGCGCAGTAAATTTAATTATGAAAGAAAAAAAATTCACCGCTCCCCGTCGGGGAATCGAACCCCGGTCTCCCGCGTGACAGGCGGGGATACTGGCCACTATACTAACGAGGAGATGAACGCGAGTGACAGAAACGACCATGCTATCACCGAGAATAAAAGATCTCTCGCGCGAGATGACGTTTTCAGCGAAGGAGAGAGAAAAAAAGAGAAAGATGGTGATATCGCTTGCGCAGTAAATTTAATTATGAAAGAAAAAAAATTCACCGCTCCCCGTCGGGGAATCGAACCCCCGGTCTCCCGCGTGACAGGCGGGGATACTGGCCACTATACTAACGAGGAGATGAACGCGAGTGAAAGAAACGACCATGCTGTCACCGAGAATAAAAGATCTCTCGCGCGACATGACGTTTTCAGCGAAGGAGAGAAGAAAGATGGTGATATCGCTTGCGCAGTAAATTTAATTATGAAAGAAAAAAAATTCACCGCTCCCCGTCGGGGAATCGAACCCCGGTCTCCCGCGTGACAGGTGGGGATACTGGCCACTATACTAACGAGGAGATGAACGCGAGTGACAGAAACGACCATGCTGTCACCGAGAATAAAAGATCTCTCGCGCGAGATGACGTTTTCAGAGAAGGAGAGAAAAAAAAAGAGAAAGGTGGTGATATCGTTTGCGCAGTAAATTTAATTATGAAAGAAAAAAAATTCACCGCTCCCCGTCGGGGAATCGAACCCCGGTCTCCCGCGTGACAGGCGGGGATACTGGCCACTATACTAACGAGGAGATGAACGTGAGTGACAGAAACGACCATGCTTTTTTTCTTTATTGCCTGGTTTATTAGCACAAAATACAAAAATACACAGCGCACAAGAATTCATGTCTCTGAATTCATCATTTCACAAGACACTTATATGTACATTCTAAAAAAACGGGACCGACAGCTTGTCCCGTGTTGCATAGTCAGAAATATTTCGCTGTCAGCAATCTGTCAAGTGTGGGTAACCAGTGAGGTGGCTCGTGCAGTTCACTTAACACACTTCTAACATATAACAGATATTCATGTAAATACACCTTAGCAGGTTTTGGATCTTCGTGCTCATCTCTATAATCCATTCTAGTTTTCCACATGCTATGCATAGCGATAAGCATTATCAGATCACATGGCACGTCATCTGTTGGCTCCCATGGCAAGAAGCGAATACCGAATGGCGTGAGCTGAAAATCTTTCTTTATCGTCCTTCGAAGGACGTCCCACAGGAACACTGAGTCATAGCAGTCTAAAAAGATGTGCTCGATTGTTTCGGGCTTCCTGCAAATCATACAGTTAACACCCCAAGGAAAATAAAACCCTTTATCTTTGAGCCATGGTTTAACAGGGAGCGTGCCTGTGTGCAACAAGAAAAAGAACGTCTTAGTTGATGCTCTAATGGGCATTCTATTTACGCGTTTAAACACATTCTTATTTCGTCCTGCTACATACACTTTACGGTATAAAGGTACAGGGCACATAATATCAACTAAATCCTTATACAGTTGTTTTTTTTGTTACTGAGGCCAAATAATCGAAAGAAAAATGCACTTGAAGAAACTGAAAAGCATACACAACTTCTCTCAAAAAACCCTTCACCGCCCCGCACTGCGAGCCATATGACGATACAACATATTCCGGTAATTTGTCCCGCAGTCGTACTTGCATCACAGCGCGTAAGAAACCATCACTCTGATCTCTTAAATAAAAAAAACCGCAAAACAATCTGTTTGAGGAACAAGTGCGACAGCCCAAGTCCCCCTTTCTTTACCTTATGAAAAATATTAACTCTGCCAGTACGCTCCCACGTAGATCCCCATATAAATACGGCAAATATTCAGTGCAACCTTTGAACGCACACTCGTGACATACATAATACTTGCAGCATGTAAAAGACTTTCGCTACGAGAAACACATTACAAACTGCTGCGCGTGCAAAGATCGAAAAATCTCGCCCACCCCACTTAGTCGTTTTTGTCCTAACATGCTCGGTTTCCGCGGCCCATTGCTCAGTGGTTTCCCGATAATACTGCAAAGGAACTCCAAGATACTTGGACGGCGTACTTGTAAATGTGATCCCCTGCATTATTTCTGGTTTTTCATTCCACTCGCCATGCCAGAAACCTTGACACTTGTGCCAGCTGATTGCGCTTCCGGTGAGACTGCAGAAGGTTCGTGCATCCCTTATAGCCTCCTCTACACTCTTTTCATTTTGACAGAATATCGCGATATCATCAGCATACGCTAATACTTTTATTTCATGTGTCAAGAACTGATATCCTGTTATCTTTGTATTGTTCAACACTTTCAAACAAAAGGGTTCCAAGTATATTGCGAACAATAGAGCAGAACAAGGGCATCCTTGGCGCACACTAGATTTCACATGTATGTCCGCGCTAAGTTTTTTGTTGATTACTAGTTTGGCAGAGCAGTTCTGGTATGCCATTTTCACCCCGTCAGCTATTACAGCGCCTACACTAATGTGATCAAGCAATGCAAATAGTATTTCATGACTTACTCTGTCAAAAGCTTTTTCTAAGTCTAACTGTAGCATTGCTATACGTCCACCGGACGCATCGCAACACTCCAAAATTGTTCTTGCCGTATGAATATTATTAAAGATGCTTCTTCCTTTAATTCCGCACGTTTGGTGCGAACCGACAACACTAGTAATCACTGTTTGAAGTCTTTTTGCCAAAACTTTCATGTATACCTTATAGTCTACATTTGTGAGACTAATGGGCCTATAGTTTTCCACCGATTGCAATTTTTCAGCGTCTTCAGTCTTTGGAATGAGTATTACATGACTTGCTCGAAACGATAGAGGGAGTTGCTTCACATCATATGCCTCCATTAAAACGCGATGTAGCATCTCTGGCATTTCTTCTTTGAAGGTTTTATAAAACCCTGCCCCTATGCCATCGGGTCCAGGTGACTTGCCCGTCTTAAGGTCATCAATTGCTTGGCCAATTTCCCCTATCGTAATCGGCATCTCAAGACTCTCCCTAACATCATCCTCTAGCTTTGGCATCAGTGTTAAAAACTCTCTTATAAATGAATCTTTAACTTTCATTTCTGAGCCCAACAATTTTCGATACCTTTCAAGAAATGCCATTTCGATAAAATCCTGCTCGGAAAAAAGCACACCTTCGTATTGTATTTCTTTAATATCATTTTTCGTTGCATATCGCTTTTTCTTCCGCAAGCGCACGTTTTGTGGGCATTTCACCCATCGTAAAGCGTTCCGCTCGTGCTCTTATCACCGCACCCATATATCGTTCTTCCGCGATGCGTTCCATCTGTCTTTTGATATCCTTGATCTCATTGCTAAACAATCCCGGTATGGTGCTATCTGCATTCAGTAGGTAGTCGAGCGTGTTCTGCAGCTCTTTTCCTTTTTGCTTTTCTTTATATCTTACCACTCCTGCTCTCTCGATTGCGTACATTTTAACTTCATTTTTAAATTGTTCCCAGACTTCTATAGCGCTCGTTTTCTTATTTAAAAGAGCATCCTGAGCCTTCTGGCTCACCACTTTCACGAAAGTCTCGTCTTTTAAGAGTTTTTCGTTTAACTTCCATAGGTCCCAGTTAAACTTCACATTTCTCTTTTTCCTGCCAACTTCGAGCATTACAAGACTGTGATCACTACAGCTAACATGTTTCACGGTATAATTCGCGCATAAAGGCACGATATTTTCACCCACATATATACGATCTAGTCTAGCATGGCTTTGATGCTGAAAATGTGTAAATTGCACATAGCTGCCTCGGAGAACATCACCAATGTCTACTAAACAACACTCTTCAGTTATTGCACACAACTGTAGGGCACTTTTATCGCGAACTGGTGCATTCTTAACACTATCCTCGGCCATGCAAATACAATTGAAGTCTCCGAGCAATACAACAACTCTATCACACTTTAGGAAGGTGGCTACATAATCAAAAAAACATTTCCTGTCGGTGGCTATATTTGGCGCGTACACACAAACGATTCGCCATTCTTTTCCACATGAAGAAAAATCACACAGAACTAATCTTCCATCATCAGAAGTCACGACCCTTTCTTCAATAATACCAATAGAATTCTTTAAAAATAAAATGCACCCTCCAGACTTCCCAACGGCATGGCATACACATACATTATAATTTGTTTTAAAAAGGTTCACCATGCGATCCGCCTGCTCAACGCTCTCAATCTTAGATTCTTGCAAGGCTAATACGTCTACGTCATTTTCGATTAGCATTCTCTTTAACTGCGTTTGCTTTTTTTGCGCCGCTAATCCTCGTATATTTAAAGTGCCTATCTTCAGTGCAAAGCCCGAGTTCGAAGAAACTGAGAGCGATGAGACAAGTTTCGCGCTTTGCGCCTGTTTCATATTATCGGGTGACAGACTTACATCTTGTCGCTCTGCTTGTAGTGGCCTGGCCTTCTCAGGCGAGGCCCAAGTGTTTTCTCTGGCGGCGCACATTTTTAACTTTCGACACTGCACGTCTATCCCCAGCTCAGTCGGGAAGTCTCTCAAACCAACATACCCGCTAAGGCGGGTCTGCTGGCGGTGCCTTTTTCTCTGCTGATGGTGCCGACCTCCTATCGGGCGGCACCTTGGGTTGTATCTTCAAGGTTGGTCGCCTGACGAACGGCGCCTTCGGAAGTGGTTCACCGGCAGAAGCTGCCCCGTTGTCGTTCCCTTGATCTACCTCAAGCGGCCTCTTTACGACCACTGGCGTAGAGTTTTGCTCGTACTCCATGTCGGTGGGGTCCTTCGCTGGTCCGTCCGCACCGGGCTCATTGGTTTCCTCGGGAACGTTCTTCTTCGCTGTGGCCTTGTCCCCTTCCGTTGCTTCCTTTATGCTGGCGGCGGGTACAGCCGCACCTTCGTTCTTGTCCTTGTTCTCCCCGGAGGGTGTCACCCTGCTGTTTATCTTCAGTCTTCGCCGAGTCACCGCCCCCCATGACGGTTGCCTCCGCGTCAGCCTGGTCCATGAAGTGCTCTTCCATAGCTTCGCTTCGCCCGGAACCTGTCACGTTTGCGTAACTGCGCACGCACTGGGTCTCGTCGTGGCCGAAGCGACGGCAGAGCCCGCAACGTGGTACTCGGCACTCGCGCCGTATGTGTCCGGTGCCGCGGCACCGGAGGCAGAGTGGTGGTCTGCCTGGAACGTGCACGAGCGCATGGTCTTCTCCAACGCGAAGTTGATGCGGCAAGTCTTCTACGGTGTATCCGGACTTCAAACGCAGAGACACCAAACGCGTGTGCGACCCTTTGTCTGCGCAGCCTTGTACACGCCATTTATCCCGGGAAATTTCGCTCACAGTTCCGAAAGGTAGCAGGGCGGTCCTTACGGCTTCATCCGGAGTAGTATGCAAAAGCCAGTATAGCTTCATCCGGATATCTTGGTTACACGGGTCTATCACCACACATTTGTGATCCTTGACACTGAAGGCTGCACTTGAAATAATCTTCTTCTTGGCGTTTTCGTCCTTGAACGTTATCGCCCACACGTGGTTCATCTGATAGGCCCCAAGGGCCACCACCTCCGGCATAAGCTGCAGTTTGCTCAAAGCATCGCGGAAATGCTCAACTCGGTAAGGTCTGGCCTTTACGTCAGCGTGCAAAAAATACCGTTGTGGTTACGGTCGTACCTGTAGGCAACTGGGGCAAAATAAGCTGGTAGTCCTGTGTCGAAGTCGTGTCGTTGAACCTGATACCGCGGCCCGGCTGGGCCGCTGAAACCGCCCCTTTCGAGGAGCACAACATTCCGCGTCCGTTCACTACGGTGGCCGGAAGTGGAATCCATGACCATGCTGTCACCGAGAATAAAAGATCTCTCGCGCGACATGACGTTTTCAGCGAAGGAGAGAGAAAAAAAAGAGAAAGATGGTGATATCGCTTGCGCAGTAAATTTAATTATGAAAGAAAAAAAATTCACCGCTCCCCGTCGGGGAATCGAACCCCGGTCTCCCGCGTGACAGGCGGGGATACTGGCCACTATACTAACGAGGAGATGAATGTGAGTGACAGAGATGACCATGCTGTCACCGAGAATAAAAGATCTCTCGCGCGACATGACGTTTTCAGCGAAGGAGAGAGAAAAAAAAAAGAGAAAGATGGTGATATCGCTTGCGCAGTAAATTTAATTATGAAAGAAAAAAAATTCACCGCTCCCCGTCGGGGAATCGAACCCCGGTCTCCCGCGTGACAGGCGGGGATACTGGCCACTATACTAACGAGGAGATGAATGT